>JAYMTP010002990.1:0-18088 GCA_036897365.1 Geranium brycei
GTTGATCTTGTGTAGAATCAATCTACATTAAGGTCTTTAAATTAAAGGATTCCATGGTTAAATTTCCGCTTCCGCTGAAATTAATTGTTTGGAACCCATGGAAACCCAACACATACTCGATCCATTCTGCACTATTTTAGTTCTTATCGAGGACGATAAGACTTTAAGTGTGGGGTGTTGATGTGGGTCCTCTCGGAGTACATTTCGACACCTTATTACCCATATTTAGTGCTTAATTGTCCTTCGTATCGGGATTCAGAGCCCCAATTATGCTACTTTTACGCCTTCATGTATGTTTGGTGTGATTGTGTAGAATACAGGTGAAAAGGGGTAAAAACCAATCAAATTGAGGATTTCAGGTTAAGGAACAAGGAGATAAATCAGCTGAAGGAAGGGAAGTGTCGATCGACACCTATGTGTGTCAATCGACACCTATGTGTGTCAATCGACACAGCTGCGTCGACGAGTGTGTCAATCGACACAGGATCAACATGCCCCAAGTCCCAACTTCCAGATACTTGCGTCGATGGTGCGCCGACGAGGTGGCGATGACGTGTCGATCGACGCACATGTCGAATATTCAGAAACTTATAAAAGCCAACTCCGACCTAGAGGTAAGGGTTCCGTAAATTTCAGTCTTCCCAGCAGTTCCAGAGCGTTTTCAAAGCAGTTTCGAGCCCTAATCCATCACCCATTCACATGCGATCGTTGAAGACTAGCAAGGAGTTCAATTTGGGAGTAGAGACCAAAGAATCGAGCGTTTGATCCGAGCCTTAGTGCTTAGAGTTTGCCCGATTTCTTCTCTTTTTCTCTTTCTTTCAGATTTGATTCTTTTATTTTTGCACCAATGATGAGGGGTTAAAACCCTAAATCATGGGTGCTAGGCATATGACTATCCTTGCTTGATACTTGTTTGTTTGAATATTGGATTTCAATGGAATGAGTTTGTTTCTATTTTGTTCTTATATATGAATATGAACTTAGCTAATTTGTATTTGTAATTCAAGTTTGACACTAAGCCCGAGAGGGATAGTGGAGAACCGAAATAAGTAGAATCGAGGGATCGGTCTCCTGGAGTCGATCGCTTGGTACGAAAATAGTTGGACTTTCACACAATCCACTACATTGGACGTAGTCCCTTTTTACATTTCCGTAATTCGAATACAAATTTCTTGGGTACGAACCCTCGTTTGATCTCTGTGGAATCGACCTGGATATTAGCCGGTTACAATACTTGACGAACAGCGATTTACGCCCTCCCTTACAAGGTTCGGTTGTGGACACCAACCAAATCACGGGTG
This sequence comes from Geranium brycei, assembly GCA_036897365.1. Classification (NCBI taxonomy): domain Eukaryota; kingdom Viridiplantae; phylum Streptophyta; class Magnoliopsida; order Geraniales; family Geraniaceae; genus Geranium; species Geranium brycei. The sequence goes on from JAYMTP010002990.1 coordinate 1,302, forward strand.
TCAAGTGGTGCGCATGATGCTAATTTTCCCCCATCAGTCCCCCGACTGTAGTGGGATAGGGCAAGAACGTCATGTTAGGATTCATTAAAAATAAAATTATTGCGAGGATTTTGAGTTTGGATAGCAAGCTTTTATCTCGCGGAGATAGAGAGGTTCTCCTCCAATTAGTATTGCAAATTTCTAATAACATTTTTCCTAATTCGTCTTGGATTCCTATTTTCTTCCTAAACTCTAACTTCTTCTTTGTTTGCACGCCAAGGTACACGTGTGTCGTGTATGTCCTCCTTCTAGATGGCTTCAGATCCTTTCCTTTTCTTATGATCTCGCCACCTTGGCGCGAACTCATCATTATCTATGGTTTTGGGCTTCGTTTTAGGCTCTTGCTTGATTTGGTCTTCATAATCCTTCTTGAACTTTATGATAATGCTCATATTTGGCCTAAAAACTTGCATTTTCTGCAATAATCTAGAAATATTAGTGAAGCATAAAATGGGATAATAGTGTGGCATTTATATACCAAATGAGGATGAAAGAAATCCATATGTGATTGAAAATAGGCTAAATAAGTGATAAGAAATCCACTTATTAGCGGCCCATTGGCTTGCAAGGGACGCTCTATTCAACGTTGGAAGTGCTTTAGATGGAAACTCACTGGTGACAGAGGAGGTAGTCCCTGTGTGGGTGTCTCAAGCCAGTTAATAAACCTTTGCTTTCAAATAATAGAAAACAATTAGTACGTGAAAATTATGATTATTTTCGTGACAAACATGTGATTTTATTATGTTCCATTTACATCAAAGTTTACTTATAGAAGTTGTCAAATATTTGAACTTGTTACTGGTAGGCAAACTAGGAATCTCAACAATATTATTTCCGAAATCAGTTTTAGTTGATATACAAAAAAGTTATGAATCTTTCTAATTTTCATAAAATTTGAGAAACTCCTAAGATGCTCGGGAAACTCAATTTCTTTGGATGAACAGCATCCTAAGAAACTATAAAGTCAATGATGTCACAAACATGCATGTTCTCGTTCGAAAACACATTTCGTTGGGCAAAAACCTTTATAGTTGCTGTGACACGTACATTACCAAATGCAGATCTTTGCTAGTAGACATGGAGCCAAATTGTCAATCTGGAGACAATTAAGCTCATTTGCATTCTTCGATATGGTTCCTCAATCTCATCATGCCTTGCACGATCTGTCTTCAGAAATATCTCTATGGCACGATTGTCTTTGGACGACAATGAAGCCCTTTGCAAAGGAATAGAAGTAGATGACGTTGAGAACATTCAAAGCCGTGATGACGCAGTAGTAGTACTCGAGGTGGTTGTGGTTGAGGTCGCTTCCTCCGATCCACGCCATACCCAATAAGTCCTGGGAAAAGGAGTGGACAATGTTGACGATGATGGAGTTGATGTAGCTGGAAATGGAGATGCTGAGGAAGAAGACGGCCCCGGCGACAGTCCTCGTGCTCTCCGGCATCTGCATGGTCAGCAGCTCCATTATGGCCACTGCCGCAAATGCTTCCACCAGACCCGCCAGTGCGAACTGCGGCAGCAACCATAGCACGCTCATCCTCGACTCAAATGCTGCTATGCTTAGTACGTCTTCACGCCTATACCTATTTCGAATCAAATCAAGTGTCATAAATACTCAAATTAATTTGCATGTCAATCTCAAACCATACCGATCTAACTAGTCAAACACTTTTTTGGTTTCGTTGAGTTTTGAGTTCAAGCCGCATGGTACCTTTTTGCACATTTATTCTCTCAGTCCCTATTAAGCTCATCTCAAACTGGGAATTAAATGGAAAAATTACCGCTTATTTTTATATAATTAAATTTAAGGCAGGTATTGTGGCAAATTATTTATACAGCATCTTAAGAATCATCTTATGTTTAGTGCTCCTCTAATTTTATATAAAAAAAGTTCTTGAATCCAAACCTTGTCTATTTTTTTTAAGAAGAAATTCTACTATACATCAACAGATATGTATTCCACCTATCACAATTGTCAATATGTGTGTATATAAACTATTTCTTAATCTCAAATTGACTTCCTGGATTTATTCATAGTTGTACAATCTGATGTTTGATAAATATATTACATTCATTATGATTACATTGTGCACTAGAGTTTCCCAAATTTTGGCTGAGTCTCGAACCCTAGTCTCACAAGGACCACTGGGCCACTCAGGAATGATTCCAATCAACAAGTTAGATACATGTCAAAAGTAAATAATGGAAGCAATATTACCTCTCGACCAAGCCGGAAGCGGCCATGCACAAGATAGCAAGCCAAATACCAATTTGAATCCTCACATCCATGGTGAATCTCTTATCTCTAGCAAAGGAAAATTTGAGGTAAACACACTCATAAAGGTAAACCCATATAGAAAGAGCAATCATGGAGGTGAGACCCATCCATCCCGGCGGGATCTCAAACTTCTGACCTATCTTCTTGTCCATCTGTATCGCCTGCAAAATCCCGAATGTGTTCATCTGCTCCATCGTCATGAAGCATGTTATTCCTGACACCCACACCGGCAGTATTACTATCAAGCATTTCAGCTGCTCTACTTGCTGAAGCCTGCACAATCTCCACTCATTCTTCGCCTTTCCTTCCTCGTTCAACTCGCTCATCGGCTCCATTACTATTGCTGCTTTGTCAAGAAACCTACACTCCCAAAAATTTATTATGACAAACTTAATGTTACTTTATAATCTTGTTATTAATATTTTATAATGAACTAAATAATTAAGTTAGTGGGTCGTAAAGTGTGCATTTGACACTTTTATGAAGTGATAGAGCCGGGTGGCGGTTGGTCAAGTCCATAGTCAAGTTTTGTCAGGATATGACTAAGATAAATGAGAGATAATCTCCTTCTTTGTATCCATTTATTAGCTATTAGTTTATTTTATTGTAAGGCTACATAAAACCATTATTGTCTTCGGAAATATTACCACATAGGGATTAAAGTAAGAATTTATGCTTTGTGTTCTCCCGTTGTGGAGTTGGTGTTGGCCATCTAATCAATCTCAGTCCCAACCATTAAAAACAAGTGTGTTACAGCGTTATTCAATACTCTAAAGCTTTCCACGTACATCGTGGACTTTTGAACAAGCTCTCATTCATTATATTAGAATTTTAATTTGAAATGATAAGTGGAGAACTTGTTAACATTCAATTTGATTAATTTCTGTTGCATATATAATTCGTCTATGAATCCCAAAATTAACAAGTGTGTTATAACAACCCGAACCTGTCAGTGTGGGAGAGTTTGGATGAGTCAGTCCCCGGCAGGAGAGGATCGTAGAATGAATGCTCACCGTCAGGAGCGGGTTCAAGTCTTAGGTTGCGTTTGTTGATGGCGGCAATGATGACCTTAGCCATGTCGGAGAAGATGCTGCCGTGGGGCTTCTTGCAGATGTAGGCATTGCGGCCGAGCAAGAAGACGGCGATGGAGAAGAAGAGGCAGGCGGAGGAGACGGCAAAGCCGAGGAGCCAGCTGATGTTGGTCTGAATGTAGACGACGCAGGTGAGTGCCACCACCAGGGCGATGGTGAATGACAAGTACCACCAGTTGAAGAAGCCTTCAAGCTGCTGCCTCCCTTGTGTCCAACTGGTCCGCCCCGAATGCAATGTTACACGGCCTGATGCCTCCCGCGCCCATCACCAGCATGCCCAGGCTTGCAAACAGGAACAACAGCTGCCACGTCTGAGGCCGAGGGCACTCCGGCTCCGGTTTCTTAGGCACACACGGCGGTGGCCTAAGTGCATCCATTCCTGCGGTTATCGTCACCATCACCATTCCCTATCACACATTTCTTTTTTTTAGTCTTATACATATACATATTCCCATGCAGTATGTAATATTTAAATCACCAGAAAAGAAAAGATGGAGCCGAAGAGGAGAGTGAGGAATCTGCCTAGGAAACCGTCGGAGACTATTGCACCGGCAATGGGAGTAATGTTGGAGGAGCCACTAAAGATGTTAATCACATTAACCAAATATATTCCGTCCAAATGGTACATGCTTCTAAGATACACCGCCATATTTGCCACCAAACTCATTGAAGCCAATTTCTCAAACGCCTTGTTCGCTATAAAAACGTGCTCATATTAATTTATCAGCAATAACTGCAGATGTAGACTTGAAAATGCATCACAAATCATGATCATTAGAGAAGATAGACCGACATATGTATAATAATGTTGTGTACCTAGGATGTATCGTATGGATTTCCAGCCTCCTGGTACTCTCCGAGGCAGAGAATCCTTCCCATCAATCGGAGAATAATTGTTGTCCATCTCTTTCTTTGCTCTTCCATTGGCACACTCTTCCGTGATTTGGTTTCTTTCTACGGGCAAAAACATGGTACTGGTTTTTATTTAATATTCACTAATTGTGTTGTCTAGTTTCTCTAGTTGCTGCCTGAAATTGAGAATTAGCCTTCCTAGAGAAGGTTGCTGAATTTAATTTAATAAAATGAAGGAAAAAATATCTCTAGGAAACTAGATGATGCATATAAATGTGGTTTGGAGGGAGTTTTGTTTCTCTCCGCCTTACTAGGATATTGGGATTAATCTCAGGAGAGGCATTGTAGTAATTTGGGTGTTGGAAAAGAAGCTGTGTTAACTGAATTATCAGTCTATAGCCTTAGAGATAGCCTTGGTTTTCTCAATGTACAATAAGTGGTCATTGCTCTCATTAGTTTCACGGTTTTTCTTTATTTCTATTTTTAGGAAATTTGGACAACTCAGTTTCATCACTTGTTGGTCACTTAAGAATTTGTCACAGGTAACTATTTGATGCTTAATTTGTTGGAAATAATCGGTGGAAAACTCATTCTTAGCTTACAAATGTAACAACTGATTCTAACCGTTGGATCAAGTTATCGATGGTGATATATGTAGGTTTTTATTCAAATGGCACGAAGGTGTAATTTCATAACAACCTGAATTTTGAATGTTCATTTCATTGCAAAGTAATGTTAACAGACAACCGATGAGCTATACACGTCATCAACAAGACTTACAGCCACGTATTGGAGTAGTTAACGATCGTGTAGATGTATTTGGAATCAAATAAATAATTATTTCAATAAGTCGATGATAATGAACTCTCGGTAAGAGCTATGGTGCACAAAATGGCTAGTTGTGATCGTAATGAATGTTGAGAATTAGCAAAGCGAACATGGTATGCTCGTAGCTGAGACAGTGGAAACTCTTAATTTCTAGAATGAGGATGTCCAAGGAATTTCCTGCTCCTCACAAGGCTAATGGTGTTCTACTCTCGTGTCACTCCCATCACATTTATATCTCCCTGACCTCCAATGTCATTTACTTCTCTTTGTATCACTTTCAAGTTTCTCGTGTTTTTCAATTAACATGTCCTTTTTATGTAGTGCTATTTGCTGGACAAATGTGCCTAAAATGACAAAAGTTAAAAATATGTTTTAACTTATGACTGGGTCACCTAAGCTGTGATTTTGAAACGCTAAGACTCAACCTAGAGAGATGTGAAACACGTTCACATAATCTAGGATATGAGATCTTTCCAATGGTATATCACGAGCTCTAAACAGACAAGAGGTGAATTAGAAATTGAACCTCAAAGAGGGCCACTTGAAATGGTGTTGAGAAAAATGAGTTGTGCTGAAAATTTGGGGGTCGGAAGCCCGCCACATTTTCGCGAAGGCCCAAAAAAGAATTTTCAACAATATTTTCAATTTTTAAATTTAGAATAATATTTTCCATGTTGGTAAATTTAGGAATAAATATTTTTCTGCAACTTGCAATGGGAAAATAAAAAACTATATTTTGGAATATTTGTATTGAAGAATTAAATATTTTTCAAAATATTTTCATTTAAGAATAAAATATTTCCTTGATATTTTTGAATATAAAATATTACCACAATATTTGTTATTTGGAAATAAGTGTGGCCATATTATCCCAATAAGGTAAATCTCTTGCTTGAACGACAAGTAGAAATTTACTTATTTCCCAAAAATAAAGAAATTGGTAAGTTTTTCATTCTTATTTCCTTTAGGTTTCGAATCCCTTATGTCTATGTATATTCGAACCCTATTGTTAGAAAAGACACGCCGAGATTGGAGATACTAAGGAGACACCGAGAACGCACAAGTCAAACCCTAGCCAACCTCGTCTCTTTCTTCTTCTCTTCTTCTTCCTCGATTACTCTCTATAGCCCGGTTAGAGTTCGACTTCGTTCGTCGTTGTATCCTGGAAGCAAGTTGCCCATACGGGGCAATAATTGTCTCAAGAAAAGCGGACTACCATACCTCGACGATATTCCAGATTCGTAGTTCTACAACTAGGCCCTATAAGTTCTACATTCAGACACTAGACGTTCTACAACCAGAAGCAAAAGTTCCACCGCCAGATCCAAAATATCAGGTCAAGTAAATCTACGATTATTGTACAGTGATATTAAATAAATAAAGTATCTATTCAGATTGTTTATCTAGTTTCAATTCTTAGTATTGCATCAATAGATGTATGGTGCATTAAATATTGATTTAAGTTTATGGACTAACCCCGACATCTAACACTATTTCATGTCTGAGAGTCCGTTGCTCCCTTTTCGAGATTTCTTTCTCTATTTTAATTAAGTGCACATTGGTCATAAAAATGGAATTGAGAAGAATTTCTCTATAACATGAGACTTTATTCACATAAATCAATGAGATGTATTAAATTACCAAACTTTAATTCAATTAAAGAAGAAGCACAGTAAACCTTTAAATCCACCATTAATAGCTAAATCATGACATGTGACAAACTCTGATGACTCTGTAGAGAGAGAAACAGAACCGCCTCCGCTACCTATTTAACTGTAGTCAATCCATTGAGTGACGACTGCGATCTGAAACTCTGTTCTACTTCTTGCAGACCAATCCCCCGCATGGAGGTCACCAATGGCGTCCCCACTGGACCTGGGGACACGGACTTTACTCGTATTTTGTACTCTCCCATCTGCCACTCGCGCACCCCACCAATCCCAGCACCGCGTGCTTCCACATCATGTAGTCTGTTGTACCATATGTCCTCGCATTCGCGCAATGGCTTGCTATACACCACACGATGCTCCCCCTCGCCTCCCTGTCGGCCATCACATGCGCCCCATGCTTCACGCACGCCACCATGTTACGTACGTTCACACCGAACAAGCGGTCCATAGCTACCAAGTCCAGGTACTATTGGATATGTAAGGTTAGTCCATAAACGTAAATTGAATAATTAAATAATTAAATCGAACAATTATGTAAGATAGAAACAAGTAAGTTGTGCAATACAAAAAGATTTAAAACAATACCTCGGTTTTTTTAATAATCAACATATAATACAAACAACAATAAACTGTTAGAATAGTTAATTAAATTAGGGTTTCCTATTAATGTTATGTTTTCTAGTTTGGTTTATTTCTTAGTGTTTCTTACATAAAGTAACCTCCTGTTGTAATTCATAATAAAAGTATTCATCAATAATACTATTATACTTCAGAAATTTAACATGGTATCAGAAGCATGTTAGATGAGATCCTAGCCTTGGGGCTTTGCCTACTAGCTAATTATGTTTTAGCGGGTAAGTGATGCATTTAGTTTCCCTAGTACTGTTCACCGACGGTGTCGACCTCCACGATCACGCCGACATCTTGCTCATCGGCGACTCCGAGGGCCTCCGACGGTCGACCTCGTCCACTCTCAGGTTTACTTTCTTCAACTCGTTTTTCCCAATTGATTGTTGCTTCCTCTTTCTACTGGGCATCGTTCACTCTTTTCCCTCACTTGGGTCGAGAAAATCCCATCTCCTTGGTGTGATTTCAGTTGGTGCTGATCATGAAAATAATGTGATTTTGTGCAGCTTCTGTCTTATCATAGAAGCTTAGTGTTTGTTTATTTGAAACTGAAGTTATGTTTGGTTGTGAGTTTTGTTCATAATTCAATTTCAGTGAGTGTTGTATATTGCTCAGCGTATTGTTTATATGAACTTAATTTCAATGTTGTGAATTGTTCATAATTCAATTTGATTGTTGTGTATTGTTTATAATTCAATTTGGGCAGCTTATGAACTTATTTTGTTCATAAGTTTGTTTATTTTAAAATCTTATATATATTGTGTGTTGATGTGTTGTTTGTGATTGGATTGAGTTTTTGAACCAATAAAACAATTTTAAAAGAAGCAATTAAACCATTTTAAATTGAACCAATTAGACAATTGCAAATAAAACAATTAAACCGTTTCAAGTGAACCAATGAGACAATTGCAAATGAAATAATTAAACTGAACCGATGAAATAATGGTAAGTGAAACAATCAAACCATTCCAAGTGAATCCATAAAACGATTAAACCATTCCAATTGACCGATGAAACAATTGCAAGTGAACCGATGAAACAATTGCAATTGATCCAATGAAACAATTACATGTGAACCGATAAAACAATTGCAATTGACCCGATGAAACAATTACATGTTAATTGATGAAACGATTACATGTTAACCGATAAGACTATTACATGTTAACCGATAAAACTATTGTAATAAACCGATAAAATGGTTTACAAGTGAACCATCTTTCAATCTCAACTATTCATTGTTCCATCCAACGAATCACAACAGATCTAAAATTTGTATTGGATTAAGGGGTTTGTAATTGATTACAACCCTTATCGTTATTCTTATGATGATGCATATAAATGTGGTTTTGAGGGAGTTTCCATTCTCTCTGCTTGAGGCTATTGCAATCTCAGGAGAGACATTACAGTAACTTGCGTGTTGGAATAGAAGCCGTCCTAACTGAAATATTAGTCTACAGCCTTGGCGATAACCTTTGTTTTCACACCGTCTTGTAACAGTTTCGTACAATAAGTGGTCACTGCTCTCATTAGTTTCACAGTTTTTCTTTATTTCTATTTTTTGGAAATTTGGACAACTCAGTCTCAATAATTCTTGGCCACTTAAAAATTTGTTACACGTAACAAATTGATGCTTTGTTGGAAATAATCGGGGGAACACTCATTCTTAGCATGCAAATGTAAGAAAACTGATTCTAACCGTTGGATGAAGTTGCCGATGGTGACAGATGGAGGTGGTTATTAGAATGGCACGGAAGTGTAATTTGAAGACAAACTAAATTTAAAATGGTCATTCCATTGCAAGCTAATGTACATGTAATTATCAGCAACATCTCAGGGCAGGAATTAGGTTCACGTGTTGGACAGGTAAATGTATTTGAAATATGTCATAATCAATTCTCAGTAAGAGCAATAGTGCACAAAATGACTAGTTGTGATGGCAATGAATGTTGAGAAGTCTCCAAGACTAAATGGAATTGAGAAATCACTAGCCTAACCTTAACATTAATACATCATTTGCTTCCTTCTCATCAGCGGCGTCCCCACCGGACCGGGAGACACGGAGTTGCTCACACGAACAGGCGGTCCATGGCTGCCAGGTCGAGGTCCAGCACGGTTTGGTCGGGGTTGGCACTCCCTGCGTTGCTGAACATGACGTCCAGACGACCGTGTGCTTTGACGGTGGACTTCACTTGCTGCTCGACGAGGCCACGTCATTCCCCTTGCCGTCTTGGATGTCCGCGATGACGACGGCGCGTGACCATCACCCGATAGATGGCCACCTTGCCCGAAAGCCGCTGTTGGGTGGGTAATAGTAGTATTGTTGGGTCTGTCATTTCCGGAAGCAATAATAATATTGGAAATTGAATTAATGTTATAGCTCGACGAAGATCATCGCTAGCTCTGTCTGTAATTTTGAGATATTCAGCTTGTTTATGTGGCTAGGCCACAACACCTTATCCGCCCCCACACAAATTTTCGGTTGTTAAAATGTCACTAGAATACTGGGCCTTCTTCGAAGGTCCGTGTTCAGAGAGCCGAAATGTCACCATACATCGGCCCTGGTTGGTTTATCCATGTAATTGGGCTGTGCTCGGCTGATAAGCTTCCTCGTGTACGCAAAAAGATCCTCACTTTTGTGTCACTTCTAAAAAAATTAAAGGGAGAACCTCTTATACATGCTCCTCGAATTAGTTGACTTTGGCGTAACTACTTGTAAAAATATTATAGTAACGCTCGTCACTCTTTTAAAATTACAATTTTCTCACCTTAAATTAAATTGTTCAAAAGACTAAAAAGTCTCTGATTGGGTTTTATATTTTTTAAAAATGTTGTTTTCTACTCATCTCTCCTTCCTCCATCATATCTCCACCACTTCCACCGAAACATGAACATACTAAGAACATAAACCTAATTATGCATAATTAAATTAGACATAAATTGAATCCTTGGTACCTAGAAACAAAATTCAACCTATTAGATAAAAATTAACAAAATCTAGGACTCTCTGCTGGCCTTCGGGACTCGGATTTCGACGTATTGGCATCAAAATGTGACGAATGATGTAATTTCTTCAAAAATGTGGTGATTAACAATGTCATTATATGATGTAGTTGCTTTAAATATTTGGTAATTTACCATATAATCACTTTGAACTATATAACAATACATGATGTAGTGTCCACGTCATTATTATGTGACGTAATTGCTTAAAAGGTTTTTGTGATTTCCTATAAATTCTTGGTTCAAGTTTAAGACCGGTGTTATATAATTTGCTCGTAGAAGGATAGTTAGAAGGATTAAATTATATTAAGGTTTTCTTTTTTACTTATTAGTACTATATTTTTTTATTTTTTCCTATACAAGGGAATTTTATATTGTAATTCAATATCAAGTTATTTATTAATAATACATAATATTTTTATATTTTTATACTAATATACTTTTCAATATAGTTTTTAGATCGGCATATTAAAAAAGATTAACTATTCGTAATTTTTAATTTATCCTTGGTACATAAAAAAATTCACATTACCACCTTTATATATTTAAGATTTTCATTTTATCACCCGTAACTTTAAAACTTTGCATATCACACCTTCCATTATAATCTTTATTAAAGTACTCATAAATAATATTTTAAAAATAAAAATAATTCTAGTTGGGTATAATTAAAAGGTAGGATAATTTCTGGTCACTACGCTGTGGTATTACACATTTTCACGTCACTACGGTAGATTATTTTAAGAGTGAGTTCAATATGATAAAATTTAATTAAGTATTACCGTTACCTTAATGGTGTTAAAATGAATGGAAAAGTTTTTTTTGACATCTTCTTTTTTTATAATACCAAATTTGCCCTTAAATTAATTAATTAAAAAACTTAAAATTAAAAATTAAAACAAAAAAAACTAACATTATCTTCTTCTCATCCATACCTTACCGCCGAGATCATGGCCAATTCCCAACTTTATTTTCAGTTAAGGGAAGTTATTTTGATGATTAATTCCATAATTATCTCCATTGTATTGATTCCTTTTATATTTTTAAGAAGTTATCTCTCTCAACCTCTCAATTGTATTATTATATTTCTCTGCATCTCATATTATTTACCAGCTTTTTTCTTCATCATGTTCATGAATTTGTTCTTCGTCATGTTCATCAAATTCAAAAACACTCAGAAAACCTAAACCAATGTAATAAAGATTAATTTCTTGTGTTCATAATTTCTCATGTTCAACATAATCAATACAATAAATATTTAAGAAAACAGATCTGAAAAATTAAGATAGTTTCTCATGTTCAACATAAGAAAGTTATAGATCTGAAAACTTTGTAAGGAGATCGGAAAATTATGAAGTGCGTGAGCCTGAGTGAGCCTCCAAAGCCAATCGATCTTCGGATTTGAATCACAATTTCACCATCCCCAAATCCTCCTCTCTTTCTTCTTCACTCACTTCCACATACATGGAGACCTCCATATCGTCCCTCCACCACCGCAACAACGCCGCCCACCTCCCTCCGCCCAAAACCCTTCTCCGTCAGATCCCAATCTGACCCAGCCTGACCCAGGACGACCTGAAGAAGCTCGCCGCCGACAAGGCCATGAACTACATGAAGAGCAGCATGGTCCTGGGCCTCAGCATCGGCTCCACCGCCGCCTTCGTCGTCTCCAAGCTCGGCAAGCTCCTTAAATCCGACCAGCTCACCGACATCGTCGGAGCCCCCACCTCCAAGCGCACCGAGGAGCAGGCACGGTCCCTCGGAAAGCGCCGAGGTCCTTCCGCCTCGGCTCCACCGCGTCACGCCGCCGCCGCTCGACACCACCATAGCCACCACGTCCCAGATCTATTCGTGTCGCCGCTCTGCTGTCTTGCCCGATTTTCTCGTTGCGTTGCATCTGGAAGGTCGACAACATCTTCAGAGGGTTTCCGGACGGCTCCGCTGCGTCACTCGACACCTCCATGGCCACCATGCCCAAGATCTACATCTACTCGTACATATGAAAGAGATAAAAGCGAGGACAACACAATCAGATCTTGGGGTTATAATTTTTAATGTTTTATTTTTTAAAACAATATTACATTAGGTAAATTAGACATTTTACACTAAATTTAACAAACTCACGCTTAAAATAGTACACCTAATAAACATGAATCACCTGACCTTATTTTAATTTCCCAGTCACCTAAAATATTTTTGTCCCACCCATAATTTATTTTGGAAAAGATTGAAATGACCTCCATTTACTTTTAAAATGTGTCATTATCTCACCTAAAGATTTTCAATGGGTGAGCATTTTTCTTAAGCAACTTTATGTTGAGACTCAATTCTCCTAATTTGGGTGAGTATTTTCCTTGAGTTTCTATGGAAATACTCCGTTATTTCCTTTACCTCACATGAAGCAACCTTTTATTGAGACTCAATCCTCCTAACTACATTTATCACAAATGAAGCAACCTTATATTGAGTTTTAATCCTCCTAATTTCACTACCTCCTTCATTTTGAATATTTCTCGGATACCTTAGACACTTCATTGCTCAGCGCGTCAGAATCCATGACACCGGCTTCTTCCATGCTCGTGAACTCTCTGCATAGGCTAGAAACGACTTGCAGACCAAGCTTCTTGAATTTAATATCTTGGAGTGATGATTATTGAGTTTCCTCGATCTCTGAATCATTGACGTAATATGTAAGACAATAGCATGAAAAGATGATGACATTTTAAGTGTATGTCTTGAACATCGAAATGAAGTTGTCAAGCAGATTTAGCAAAATGGTACAACAAAATCTTAGAAAAATTACATTGTAAGCATAAAACCCCAATCTTTAAACAAGTAAAGCCCCCACCTTCTACACTTACCAGTGTCTGTTCCAAGTCCCTGCATTTTCTCTTTCTCTATTACCCTATGAATCAAACCAACCATTCACAAACCAAATTATACATGCGGCTCCCAATCTTGAGCATTGTTTTCATTAGAGTTTCTTTTTCTCACATGTATTAGGGTTTCCTATACCCTCCATAAATAGAGGTCTCTTGTACATCATATAAACACAATATCAATAATATTTATCCCTTTATTTCTAACATGGTTTCCCTACCGCTTTCGCAAAATCAATTTTGAAAACAATCAATTTTGGCAAGGCAATTCAAGCAAGAAAATTCAGGCGAGACAATTCAATCATTCTCTCAATCTCTAATTGTCCGCTTCCGCAAACAATCAGCAAGCCAATTCAATCGCTTCCACTATCATCCGGCATCCTGCATCCGTGCATCCAGCATCCGTACATTTGTACATCCCTGCATCCACCATTCGCGCATTCGGCATCAGCTATCCACACATCTGGCATCAGTCATCCGCGCATCCGTCATCCGTGCACGGCGATCAACCACACATATTATCTAGCTTCAAACTCAATTATTGCTACACCGCATTTAGTTTTAGGGGGACTGATAAATTATATTTACATTAGGGTTAAGGCCCATTAGGGTTAGCCCATCTATATTAGGGTCTTCTTTTCTCCCATGTATTAGGGTTTCCCTATACCCTCTATGAATAGAGATCTCTTGTATATCATATAAAACACAACATAGTTTCAGGAACATTCAGCTACTCCTAAATTCCTCACAAGTTGTCTGAAATTGAGTGTTTTATGAAAATGGCAACAAAAATTTAATATGACTATTTGCAGAAGTCGTAGAGATTGGTGTAATGGTTCAAGGGAAGAAGAACAAATAGAGGGGCATTGTTGTCATTTTCAAAAAGTAAAAAACTTTAGTGGTCTATTTGAGAACTCGAACTCTCCAGATAGACAAAATTGTTATCATCCCTAAAAATTAAATTAAATAAGGAGTGACGACGTTAATATGATGTCGCCTCTTTCTTTGAAATCTCTGTTGCAACTCAAGGATCATATCATAGATGGATCACCTTTTAAATAACCGTCAATCTTGATTTATTTTCATGTTTCTTAAGGGAGGTTATGTCTATTTAATAAATCTAAAGGTTAAATCTCAAAGAGATACAGTTAAGTTGACACTTTTTGCAGTCAAATACATTTAAGTTAGAAAACTGAAAGTTAGTTTTTAGTGTGAAATGACAAAATGCCCCTCATTGTCATTCAAATTTTCAAAAGAAGGTCATTGGAAACTTTTCTCATTTTCTTTCTCCTCTTTCCTCCTCACCAAACATCTTCTTCTTCTTCTTCACCAGTCTCTATGTGCCCTTCATCATCCACTCCCGCTCCAACAAGTTATTCGGTGAGTTTCCGGCAAAACTGGCGTGTAACCTTGCCACTGCCATTGGTCAACATTAGAAAAATAAATTGATGTTGAATAGTCGGGCTAATCCATTGCCGTTGCTATGAACCTCTATATCTACCGCCCAATTCTCTCGGAGGTCGTTGATAAAATAGTCTTCTCTTGGGCAACACCCTCAAGGTGGAAGGATGTCAATGGAACCTTCTCCTTCTCTATATCCCCTAGTTCCAAATATAACTTTCCCATTGATTCAGCCAGACAAAAGATCCATATTCCCCTAAAATTAAGGAAAATCAATCTCAGACTTATTGGGAAGCATCTATGTCATGATCCTATAAAACTTATAAAAAATTAGTTTAAACTAGAAGAGAAGGATGACGTTGTTGATGTTAATGATCAAGAGATGCAATTGCGAAGCAAAAATATGGTGTCACAGATGAAGTTGTGCGAGATGTTCACTTAAAACTTAATTGGTCCACCCATAAAGACGAGATTCACACTGCGGTTACCTTTGTACCACGACATGGTCCCAGGGCTGCAAATCATTCATCATCTTAAGCGTGCTGACCAAGGTCGGCTCAATAGATTTTGGGGCCTAAAGCAAAAATTAAATACGTGGCCTTTTGTTTTATGTAAAATTAAAGTGGCACATCAACAATTCTAAAGGATATTGAACCTTGCACTAGCCTTTCCCAATTAATATAAGTACATAATAGGCATTATGTATCTTAAAATGCAACTAGTTATACAAAATAAACAAGATAACTGGTATGAAATCTCATCTGTTTCGATCCAATTCTGTCTTTATGCTTGCATTCTGATAACTTCTCTTCAACTATCCTTCTCTATGAAATCAACATTTACAAATTGGAGCAAAAATATTGAAGAATCATAATCACATGACAAGAGAGTAGTATCATAGAAATACAAATAAAAAAGTAGATGTTATTCAAACTAAAAGATTTAAGAATTGAATAAATTATAGGATAATCCCAAAATAATGAAGCTGTAGAAACATGTGTGAGGAATTCATCAGTAAACTTCCGCGTCCATTTTCTACATCCAAATGCATCTAATCATTTAGCTCAAACAAATGAAATTACAACAAGTGTTTGGAAGGAAACAAATTTTTTCCACAAACTATTTTTTCAAGAAACTAACATTTTTCTATAAACTATTTTTTTTTTCCGGAAACTAATGGATTAGATTAGTAGTCGTCGGTAGTCTCAGAATTTAGATGATTAAGATAAGAATTTGAATATCTCAAATTCAGATATTTGAATTTATAGATCCTCAACCAAAACTCAATGGACGCCTTACCGTTTGAATAAGGAAATCGAGGTGTCTACTCTGTCGATTCATATTTCAAGGTGTAGGGCATATGAAAGCGCAAAAGTTAAAAAAAAGAAAGTACAATGATCGACTTGAAATGGGAACGACGTGGAACTCGGAACGACATGGAGGAATTGGGAAGTGGGAACAACTGACGCATGAAAACGTACATAGTTTTGAAGAATGGTAGGTTTTGATAAAATTGGGACATTTTTAAAACTAAAAATTAGCTTATTTTCTTTATATACTTGGGCCTTTTCTCTGGCAGGCCTGGTACTGGCTCCGAATCATGGCTAAGTTTCAAAACCTAGTTATGTCATGTTCGTAGTCATTTTCTTGTTGAGTTAGTTATTAAATTTGATATTAAGTATTTTTAAAAAATTACATCAAACCTTATCCACCTATAAAACTCTCTCCACATTTTCGACATAATCAAATCCTTGAAACTGCTTAAGTTATTTCCTTTAAAACTGATATTAAGTATTTAAGTCGTCTCTTGAGTACTTTTTCTCTCAAAGAGATTGTAATTACTTTAGATTCAACGATAGTTTCAATTTTCATCAAGGATTTGTGTTAATTTCCCGGATAATTTTCTTTTCACGCTATATAATCACTACATGTTAATAAAATAATTTTAAATATTTAATCAAATAAATATTAGTAGTGAAGTATAAATTCACAAACACGATTAACAAAATCTATATATATATATAAAAGGAAAATCCTCACATGTGCCACGTGGTGTCCTTTGACATGAGAATGAGTATTATTCTAATTTTTAAAATTTATGATTTAAATTATATGT
>JAYMTP010002991.1:0-18088 GCA_036897365.1 Geranium brycei
CCATGTGCGACAGAGCAAAGACCATTGACTTCGATCTATGGAGCTTCGATCTGGGTAGGCGGCGAGCGGCAAGGCGAGGTTTCGATCCGAGGAGCTTTGCAGAGCGGCGCGGCGAGCCTTTCATAAAAAGTATGCATGAATGAAATTGCTGAATAAGGGAATCGTGAATATAGGGTTTCATGTTTACCAATATACCCTTAAGGGTATTTTTCATTTATTTTACTAATAATTTTGACGATAAATGTAGACCATTGTTTTAAAACCATCTTATGGATAGTATATGTTCCTAGATTTATATTTTAGAGACCATTTGTCAAGAGTACATCCCATTAATGATTCTCATTAAAAAAAACTATTAATTAAATAAAACAAATCTTATAGTATAATTGTAACACTAGTAGAGCATAATGAAACTATCTTCATATGTTATTCTTTATTCAGTCTCCTATTTTATTGATGTTAGCTCTTTTATCGCACTTTATTTTATTGATATTACGTCTTTTAGAGTAGATTTTCTAGCTCAACTACTGGAGTGTCCCTTTAAAGACACTTTTATTAATTTAAAAAATGTGTAAATTTTATCAGCTTAAGTTTGTCATGATAATTGGTTCTGCTTGTTATTTAATTACAGACCAGAGTTAAAAGTTTAACATGATATTTGAGTAAGTTGAGTTTAAAGATAGTTTAAAAAATTGATATACCATTAAAAAATGTGTAAATTCCACTATTGATCATGTCAACCCAACCGCTAAGTTGTCCCTTCAGTTTCAACTCCAACATGTGATCTTCATCTTATGATCTGAGGTTGTCTCCACCGCCCAACTACCAAATACTAACCTAGAACATATCTTTGTATAATACTTCTTTAAATAATAATAAAATTCAATTTGATCTGTGTGTTATGTCTTGACTTGACTAGGAGTGAGCACGGTGTGGGTGCGGTTTTGGAATCAGACCAAATTGATTGGTTTCAAACCGAACTAAACTTTTTGGTTCATAATTTATGGGAACCATAACCTGAACCATCGTTTGAGAAATGGTTTGGTTTAGTCTCGGTTCCTTAGTTTGATTATTCGGTTCTACTTTATTGAAATCAGTTACTCTTTTATTTTGAATTCATGCCTGATTTATGAGACGAGGTAGATGAAATTGAATTCATGCTCGGTTTTGAACTGGTTAGTTGCGGTTCATACATTGTTGGAATTGGAACCGAACCAGATTAATCAGTTTTCTAAAAATCAGAACCAAAATCGATCTATTTTCCACAGTTGTCAGTTTCTCACTTGTGGTTCGACTCGAATCTCCGTTCGGAATCGGTTCCGGTTGTGAAGTTCGATTCAATTCGATGAGAACAAAGCAGCGATCGATCATAGGCTTATTTATTGAATTGATGTGAAGCTGTTTATGTAGTTATTACAAGTAGTTGGATTCATAGACATGCATAAACCTTCAATTCATACATATCAGGCAACACCCACTTTGGATCTGGTGCAGTATCCCCAGTCAATACATTAAATTTGATCCACAATATAATATTGAGTATTGAATGAATACATCACTGAATTGACCCTTGGGCTAAAATCATCTAAAAGTCATGCTTCTATATAAATAAACTACAATCAAACCTCAACGTTAATTGAATAATTGGTGAGGTATTAAGATAAACAGTGTTTAAATATCAACCAAGTCGACCGCTTAGGCCGAAATTTTACAACACGAGTTGGCTAGAAATGTTAAGAGGATCTAGGCGGGTTAAGTTTTGATCTCGTGGAATCTAACTAGATTTAGACCCTTTTTAAAATAATAATAATTTTGAAAATACTTAAAACCAAAATAATTTATACTATTAATTTTTTAAGGTAAAAACGAATTTTATTAATTAAATAACAACTAACACGGCATTAAGCCGGACAGCTGAAACTACAGATAGTAGGACAGACCCCTCACCATAATCACAACTACTGTTAGTTAAAACAAACTTGGCCAATTCGTGAGCCATTTAATTACGATCAAAATAAAGAAGAACACATGTTTTGATAGTACGCAATACCATTCGCTAATGATTCCTCCAAAGTTGTTCAGCTCGACCCGTTTAGCATCATGTAGAACCACGGCCTCCACCTTATACGAATGGAGAAATCCCGTGATCCCGCTGCGAAATGCTTTAAACATGCATCCATGATAATCCCTGAGACCAATCGACTCGAACCAGTTAGCATCATGCATAGCCACAGCCTTCACCTCATACGGATGGAGAAACCCTATGATCTGACTGCATGCCGCATTAAACCAGCTTCCTCGATCAACCCTATGGTCAATATGGGAGTCGCGAATTGTAAGTAATTCAAGTCCTCCGAGTTCTTTGTGCTTACCAGGATCAGCTCATCGACGCCAGAGAACCTCCGATCCCTCCTAGTGCTGAGCCCAATGGGACACCCCGATGACGTATTGAAGTTTAAGAAAACCAAAACCTCCTAGTTCGATATGTCTACATGAATCTGCCCATCTACGCCAGAGAACTCCGCCTGGGTCCATCTGCTCTCGCTGCACCGATCTCCACCGAGCTTCATCGCTGGCCCCCTCCTGGACACGTCTCCCTTCGCAGATGATATTGAAATAATATCCCCTAACTTTACCATTGCAAAGTCACCGTCCCTCCAAATCACAAGGCACACACCCGTATAGTCTCTGCGATTCTGATACCTATCGTAGTCACTCAACTGCAGATGCCCGTGACCGCCACATAACTCGTCAAAACCAGACGAGACAAACCTAATGCAAAATGTAGGTACAGACTGCAAACCCTAGGAGAAACACATTTAAATTAATTTTATTGATACACTTGTATTGTCTTTATTGATGTTTTTGGTAATTTATACTATTAATTGATTTTATTGATATATTTATACTTTTATAAATGTACTAAATATTTATACATTATATCTTAATGATAACATATTATATTATTTTTACATAACATAATTAACATATTAATTCTATTATGTTTTTTTCTTCTGAGCAGCCCTACCTCATTAATGTTGAGGAGCACCAGGTCTACGTAATGGTCGTGCTTAGATTGGAGATAGAAACATGGTGAATATTGTGATCCCGTCTATTTTATGTCGAATTAGAGATATTGAACCTCATCGAGTTCGAGAAAATTGCCTCTATATAAGGCTGACATCAGGGTGGTTTAGTACATATTTTGCGATCCTCTCTTCTATCTATCCCATCGGATTGGTGATACCAAGTCTGGTTGAGTTTGAGAGTACTGTGATCCTACCCTACCCTACCCTAGCCTAGACTATCCAATACATATTGCTGGATGAATAAATCCACATGAAAGTGCTACTTTAATTTGAGGGAAAGACACATGGCATAAGCAATTCAAATTTTACACAAATTAAAGTTCCAATTTATTGTATTCACTATTTACATACAGTTGAGAATTCATGCAGTTTATTTTACAATAAAGCAAGAAGCTTTCAACGCTGTTCTAGTCCTCACTATTAATCAACCACACAAGTAATTAGCCATCCATGACTCGAAACGAGACCAAGCCAACTCAACCGCAGCCTCGTCTTCTTCGCCCATTCCCATGTCCCGCCTCCTCTTCACTCCATCAGCCGACATATTCATGAAGGCGTGCGGCAGCCCCTTATATATGTGCACCTCGTGCGCAGCCCCCGACGCCCTCAGCTTCTCCTCCAACGCCTTGGCCGCCTGCAAAACAGCCCGAGGATAAATACTTATGACCGCCCGACCAAATGTCGTGTCAATGCATAAAAAAGGAAGTGACGTACCGTCACATCTGAGAAACCAACTACACTGTCAAGCTCCCCGAAATGTGCCTGAATTGGTGCCTTTGCCTTGGCGGGGTCAGCCAGGAGGGACGAAGGGGTTCCGTAAAATGCTGCAGCAGCTTCGATTTCAGGAATCAGAACAGAACTAGCAATGGAGAGAGCACCCCCCATGCAATAGCCAGTCACACCAACCTATTACATTCAACCATTCACTTCATTACTCTAAATTAGAGGAAATTACACATCACTATCCCCAACTAAAAACTCGATTTTGCACTCACCCACCAATTTTTCTGTTACTTTTAACTCTAACGGGATTAAATCTAACATGATTTTGAGGCAAAAAGACCATAATGCCCTTTACAATATGTGTAATTTCCCCTCTAAATTATGTGCCAATTACGGTCATTAACAATGAAGCACACATTGTAATATACCCGAGTAACACAGATCACAGCGAGTTCAGAACTTTTGAAATTTTTCAAAAAGCAAGGCGTGCCAAATTGCCAATCACATTCATGGTACTAAAATCTCTACAAATTAAAACTCATAATCAATAGAATTATAAGAAGAATGAATTTTAGCAAGGAAATGCACCTTCTTTGAGCCAAATTCCTTGAGCCAGTTGACAGAAGCGCGGATGTCTTTCACAGCGCCTTGCCAGTCGAGACCGTCCATCAAGTGTTTTGCTTCAGCAGCATCCAACCCGAGCTTTCCCCGATACAAACTGAAATAACATCATTAACAATGGTACAGTCACGTATTAGTCTAATCGATCAAAGTAACAGAATCATTAAACAAAGAACACTGAAAATATAAAGTTATGCAATCTAAGTTACAGCAGATAGGTTACTCTGGGATAAGGGCTTTGAATCCAGGTCCAAGTTGAGAAATTTTCAAAGCATGGTTCTTGATCTCGAAATCGATACCCCACCACTCTTGAAGCACAACGATCCCAGGAGCATCGTCTCTTCCAACCACATACACATCAAACACCTGACCAGGTACGATGTTAAAAAAGCGAAATTTGAGGCCAAAGGTAACAAGAAAGTAGTGTATTGACCATTTTAGAGGGAAAACACACAAAACTAGCCCCCATAAGGCACAATCTCGCTAATTAGATTGAGAATCATCAAAAAAGGCTTAAACCCAGTTGCGAAACATGTCATGGAAACAAAAAAAAGTGAAATTTATTGAAAAACGAAAGAGAGAGTGGTACTGACAGTGTCGTCCCTCTGGATTTGGAGTTTCTTGAACGGAGACGCAGAGTCGGCCATTGCTGAGACTTGGAATCTTGAAGCGAGAAGAGAGAGAGACTCTATCCGGAGAGATAAGGGACTAGGAAGAGTTATGGAGAAGACTTTGGAGGTCGATGATGTGAGATTGAGGAGGACAGTGTCGCTGACATTTTTCTACGCCTCTGTAACTTTCAATGGGTTTCGGAACGAAGGTGAAGATCCAAACGGTGTCGTTTTAGGAAGCTTTGAAAAGTCTATTCTGTCCGGTGGTGAGCACTTTGGACCTGGAACCGGTCGTCCAACATGAGAAACAAACCGGATTCGAAATTGAAAATTTTAAACCGTGGTTAAGGATTCTGTTTTAAATCTAAATTTAAGAAAATTATTCAATCTAAATTCAATTCTAGTTTGTAAAAGTTAGAATTACCAGTTAAGGAATAAGAATTAGATTAGTCCATGTTGCACATATTCATTTCTCGTCCACTCATGTATGTTATATTGTTTAGAAACTTTATATTTTAATTGAGGTTCAATAAGTAAATCTTGACCAACACAAGTTGGGCCGAGTTCGAATTTTGGTACATGCAAAAAAATTTTTCGGATGCTGACAAAGTGGTTAAAAGACCGATAA
Source organism: Geranium brycei (assembly GCA_036897365.1). Classification (NCBI taxonomy): domain Eukaryota; kingdom Viridiplantae; phylum Streptophyta; class Magnoliopsida; order Geraniales; family Geraniaceae; genus Geranium; species Geranium brycei. Next base: position 5,673 of record JAYMTP010002991.1, read on the forward strand.
CATGATTCTCCAAAGGTCAGTTTAGAACATAGGGTTTTCTTAATTCGCTGATCCAAAAAAATCTTGACATTCAGTTTTTGTCAAGATTTTTTATAATTGCAAATAAGAAACTTGGCTATATATTTTACTCAGATTAATCTAATTCAACTCATAAATTGAGACTAAATTAAAATTTGAAGATCATCCAATTTTAATGGGGTAGAATCGTAGTTAAAATCAGATTATTTCTTCACATAGCATAACAATAAAGATGTATTGGGGTGAATTTAATAATTTCAGACTATGCCTTGAAATTAGGTTTCCTGCCTTGAACCCTTCCCATTTCTTAATATTTTGCTTCCTAACCCGACATTGACGGTATGGATAATTTTCAAGTTTCTAGCCCGCCCCGAAATCAGATACTTTTTCAATTTTCTCTCGTACCTTGTTCAGCTATATGCTCATAACTCAGGTCCGATCCGATTCCGGACTGTCTGGTACGGTTCCGGAACCGTGGCTAGCTAGTGGCTACCCCTAGATGAAAAGTCTATTTAGTCCACAAATATTTATTCTTTTTTCAGATTAACCAAAACTGGTGATTGTTAACTGTAAATTACTCGCCACTGTGAAGGACGTCTTCGTCTTCGTCTCCACATATAAAAGCAGGCGCTAAATTACCAAATTGACACTGCTGCCGACTCCGCACTCACCTTCCTCCATCTTCGTCTTGAGCTACTTGACAAAGTTACTCGCTTTCGTTTTCCAAATTCTCAGATCGGTGACGAAAATGGCACCGAACCATTCGGATTCGTCGTGCAGTCCGGGCGTGTTGAAGGCGTCGCTGGGGCTGTTGGGTCTGTGCTTGTTCGGGTACATAGTGGGTCCTCCTCTGTATTGGCACTCCATGGAGGCTTTGGCCGCTGTGAGCCGATCCTCCGCCACGTGCCCTCCCTGCGACTGCGATTGCTCCTCCCAGCCTCTCATCTCCTTCCCTGAAGGTTCGATCTGATCTCTCCCTATATACCCAGATCTGATTTGATCTCATTTGCTTTCTTTTGGGTCTTGATTTTGGGTTTTTGTGGATATGGGTTTTGCTGAATTGCGCTTCGTTTACTCGTGGATCAGAGTTGATGATTAAGCCTTTTGGTTTTCTAGGTTTTGTTTTGTTTCTGGTAATAGGTTGATTTTGGAATACAAGAACTGTGGATTTGGTTTTCACAGAGAAAATGTTTTGGGTGGTCAAATGATGAATCCGTGTCTTTTTGTTCTTGTGTTTATGAGGATTAAGCATATGCAGATGATTGTGAAGCCGTTATTATGTGTTACAAATCAGTAGTTTCAGTTTCAGTTACTAACTTAGATCTAAAGCTGTGGATTAAGGAGAAACTATTTTTATGATAATTCAATAGCTTATAAGAAAGTTTAGTGGCCTGATAAGGAAGAAAAAACAATTGAATTGTGAAAATTAGGAGTGAGGTATGAGTGAACAGTTGAATAAATCAGCAGGACATCAAGTGTACTTAGTTTCATTTCCTAGGGGATCCGGTCTTGAAGTCGTGTCTTCTCCCTTTGTTCCTTTCCACGATATTCTCATGGCTCTGCTGCCTTTAATTGGTCGTTTTGATTAAAACTTATTCTAAGGACGATTTGGAAAGTATCGACCTGAATCATGGTGGGATGAGGCAAACTTGAGTGAGTGGTGAAGTGGATTCCCTTTGTTATTGTAGCCATTGACCCTTTTCCCAGAATGATCTCAGTCTTCATTTTCGTGCATTTTCTACAAAAGCATAATGATCAGCACTCTTACCTTACTACATATATTGAAGTTTCACTTGTCTAAGCCGCGTCATACCTGGAACAACATATATATGGCATGTTTGATTAGGTTGAACCATATTATGCACCACAGGCACCCTAGCATTGCTATTTACTCGTCCAACTATTCTGTTTGTATTTAGTTATGAACAAAATTTGGGAGGCTATTCTCATTTTTTTATGCTTCTTGAATAGTCTTTTGATGTACATTTTTACATGCTGGGCTTATTGCTTATGATGTGCTTGGCCTAGAACTTCTCCTCTATCGATTATATCTCCATATTAAGATTAATAAAAAAATATGCTTCCTTTTCTGCTATATTTCTTTTCCTTTTACTTCTTTTAGATTCGTGAATCAGTTTACTTATTTAAGTTCCTATGTATGTTGCAGGTCTTGGAAACAATTCCTTTGCAGGTCAGTTTCTTAACACCTTATGAGAAAGGGCACATTTATAGTGATTTTCTCAAATGTTTTCTTTTGTATAACGGGATGAAACTTAAATAAATGAATACTATAAATCACTGGATTTGCAACATATGATGATATGAAAACAGAAATGAAACAAAATGTTGAATGTTTTTGAATTTTACACTGACACTATTCCAACTGAACAAAAAATCTGCATTGATGTTACATCCATTTATATGTTGACCATTTATGGTCTCGGATACCTTTATAGCTGTTTCCTGTTGTATATATTTGAAATCCAATCAAACTAATGAGAGTGGAGTTCTTTGTGAGACTCTCAAGTTGGGTACTTGAGTGCTTGGCATAGTTTTAAGCTTTCATTTTAACCATTGCTCTCTAGTGTCTTTTATTCCCAAGTTCCTCATTTAAAATATGGATCAACTAATACCAGGAAATTATGGCTTCTCTCATGATAATGGAACCTGTCTCTGTTCGCTCACAACAGTAAGCTCACTCTTCTCTATTTTGTTAAATTGGAATTCAGATTGCGCAAAACGTGATCCAGAGGTGAGTGAAGATACTGAAAAGAACTTTGTAGAATTACTGTCTGAAGAACTGAAGGAGAGGGAGGCTGTGGCTTTAGAGAACCAGCGTAAGGGTGACATGGCTTTGCTTGAGGCAAAGAAGGTGGCTTCGCAGTACCAAAAGGAAGCAGATAAGTGCAACTCAGGTATGGAAACATGCGAAGAAGCGAGGGAGAAGGCAGAGGCGGCGCTGGAAGCACAAAAGAAACTGACGGCCACATGGGAAGCAAGGGCTCGCAAGAAAGGATGGAAGGAAGGAACCACCAAGCCCCGCGCACAAGCTCAAGGACAAGCCCAGGCTGTGTAAAGGAATCAATCGCCTTTTGTATGTCAAACTCCTACGAAATTGTAGTATTCATTATGTGTGTCCCTTCTTCTATTTCATTTTTAGGGCTCAACAAAACACAAGCTAACTCATTTCTCTTCAAAGAGAAGTGAGCTTCCAACCTGTAAGGGTTTTGAATTTGGTTGTTGTGATTAATGAGATATATGATTTATATGCAGTGTTTTTTTCCCTGTCTAATGCATTTGCTTATCATTTGGGATGAAAAATAACTCTTGTAATGTCAATGCTTTATCAATTTGCTTAAATTTGAAACAATTTCCACTTCTGCATCTATGTTACCTCATAAATGTTGACATCTGAAAATCATATATTTTTCGAATCACAAACGTTTAAGAATGTTGCATTCACTTTACATCCTTACAATCTTGAAAGAAGTCACAAAAGATATATACGCAACACAGCAGTGTAATGTAGTTTTCCCTACTCACTCAGCTAAGCTTTTCTCGACCATCAATTTGATCAAACGCATGTGCGCCTTTTTGTGCTTGCAAAATCTGCTGCTGACAATACCATAAGGTCATTACCGACAAGGACAAGGTCTAAGGGATTGGCGTTCGTGATAGCACGTCCTTAAGAATCTCTCATGAGTACTGCGACTATGCACCCTAACACAGCACCAGCTACGACCTGTAACAAGACAAAAATATACATGCTTGTATTATTTAGTGATATGTCCATTTTATATGCACATTTTGACAAAATTTCCGCTGCATGGAACGCCAGTTTCAGTATGATGGAATACTAGTTCCCCGCAGATGTTCCCTGGATATTTTGCATTAACATGCCTCATGCAGTATCTGTTTCCTTGTACATAAACGGGATCCACTTTTAAGTTTCAAATTTATATACTCATATTCTTACAAAAAAAAACATGTCATAGGAGATCAAATTCTGCAGATTCAGTGACATGGAACCCCATTATTTAGTGTATCGGGTAATCAATTCAGAGGGCAACTACTACAGAACTGAAAAATGGAAGACGGTTTTTTTGTGTGTTCCACAATCAACAATACTTTTCTTTATTCTTCTACTTCAAACAAACTAATAAAATGAATCTCATTATAATATTTGCGCATAGAGCTATAGTAGCATGTGTATAGACTACGTGATTGTCTCAACTTGAAATTTGAAGAACTAGAATAGAGAAGTTGAATGTTGCACTAAAAAAGCTGATTTTTCATAGAACCAGTGAACTTCATTAGGAATAAAATAAGCTTTGAAGGAGAAAGATGTGACTATTATAAGTCAAAAACATAAAGGTATGCACCTGAAAGGGAGTATGCCCAAGTAATTCACGTAGAGGTCTAACACTGGATAAAGGATGTTCAGGTGGAAACTCGCACACAATTTGGTTCAGCAACTGTGACAAGAAATTGAATGAAATGAAAATTTAGAAAGCAATACATGAAATTATAAGATAACCATTGCACAATCCATTAAGCATAGTATAGTAGCGCAAATAGGGACAAGTCAGTTGAAGTTGATAGTGATAACTTACTTCGGCCTGCCGACCAGCATGTAGTCTGACCCCCGAGGCATCATACATCACCTGAAAATAATGTGCAATATTACCAATATATCTTTAGCCCACCTTGTAAAATAAGAAAACGGGAACCTTTCTCGAAGTTGAAGACAATATACTACAAACAAATATATATTTGGTATCACTGATCATCTTGAGCCAAATCAAACCACCATAGACAGCTTTTAAATGCTACATTATCGAATATCAATATTCAAATGGCTTTAACTATAGTAGTCTGCAAACATGGAACAGTCAGCTGACACTACGCTCTGAACCAACAGGTTCCTACTATAAATATCATGCCAACAGATTATACGGTAAGCCTTCTAAAACATCGACCTAACTATAATTGGGACTCAAAAATTTTAATATATTAACTTCAATATAAGTGAACCGACTTTTTAGATACATCTCAAAGCAATAAACTAGTCTTTGTATCACTAAATTACTTCTAAACACCAAAATATTCTACATTCCAGAATACTAATTACCAAAGGCAAATAGCAAAAAAATCATTTCATTAAATATAACCAATAGATCTAGACGAATTATATATGACTTACCAATTCAGAAGGCATGTTTGAAGTTTGATATATATAGCCTAATCTAAACAGTATCCACAAGTTCCAAATAACCAGACCATAATGAATGAGAGAAAGGACAAAAGTAGCAAAAGAGAAAGCACATACAACACATGCCATGACCACTGCAATGGCAAAATCTGCTGATCCCATCCCTTCTTTTAGGCCGACAGCAACAGCTAGGGCTGTGACAGTTGCAGAATGTGAAGATGGCATTCCGCCAGAACCAACCAGTCTTTTAGAATCCCATCTCCTCTCCTTATACCTGAGCACCTAGGAAAAACATATTCAAATGCTGAGATACTGTTGAGTATGTGTTACAAACATGCATGACAGCTCTTATGGTATTGAAGAAAACCCAAACCACTTGGTCATTCCATAGTAGCATCTAATAAAAGTTCAACTTAAAAAGCCACTTGCAAGATGAACTTGTTCATAGAAACTTATTTGCAGGGAGAAGGAATGAATACATTTACAGCTCTATGCCTACTTCTACTTTTCCAAAATTGCCATCTAATTTAATATTTATTACCAAAGACCACAAAATAAGCTTGCTCTCGCTTTGGCATCCTAATTATGGTAACACGCAAAATTTGGAAGGCATGAGAGTTGCCATTTGACACGAGGAACATAACAAAATCGATCAAATAGAATAGATAGGCATTACATTAAATGAAAACGGAAGGAAATAATATAAAGATAATAAGAAGTATTAATTGAAGAGAATGAAATGAACCCCTAAGTCATATATAGTTCATCATTCTTCTCCTATGCAACATATCTACAACAATAGCATCATCTCACATCCACTGTCATTGGTAGAGTCACCTTCATCGAACTAATGAAATACTACAAACCCACAAATAAGGCTGCTTAATAAAGAAAATAACAACCACAAGCATATACTTGTCCAAGTTATGAGCTTCCATCTAATTCCTTAGAGATAGCATAAAAGGGATTTCCCCAAACAAACTATTTTCCACCCCCTCCAATTTTCAAAGGCAATATAATGCTGAACTCTGAAATGATAGACACCAAATTCAATCTAAAATTTAAGGGAAAAAGACAGTCGAGAGATTAAACTAAATATAAAATGCCATGCCATTAACGAAAAAAAGAGAGAGAAAAACCGAAATTAAGAGGAAGGTACGGACCAGGTGGTGAAGAGCTTGAGGAACTGTGCAATGGCGAAGGCGAGGAAGGCTGTGATTAGGGGAAGGTTGTAGGGTAGAACCACCAGCGCGTCTCCGCTCGCCGGAGTTCTGGTCGCCGCCGCATCCGCCGCCGTGAGACCCTCGTCCATTCCAAATCGATTCGAGGATTATAGATTGACCCAATACCTCGATCTCTCTCTCTCTCTCTCTCTCTCTCTGGGTTATAGCTGATGTAATTGTAAATGTAATTATTTTTCTCTCTGGTTGAGGTCAATGTGTTCTCTCTCAAGAAATCATGGTGATGAATTGATGAGACCAACGGAGGAGGAAGAAAGGTGTGAACAACGTTGGGCCGACCAATGAGAAAGACCCTGGGCCCACAGCATAGGTCCGTTCGTTCACAGGCTGCCTTTTTTAATTTACTTGATGTATCACCAAAGTTCAATTTTGTTATAAGAAACTTAAAAAGACCAAACTATTCTGTAAGTAAGAATATTTAAGGGATAATCTCACTTAATTACGGAATTTTTTGAGAGAGTATTGTTATTGATGTTTGCTAAAATGAACTCAAATCTTAAGTTGACCCAAATCTAGGAACATCACACTGTCACAAATCAAAAATCATTTAATTTCAAGTAATCAAGCAATAAATCAATCCAAAAATCCGGATCGAATGTGAAGGAGGAGGAGGAACAAAGGGAATGGGCTAATCTAGCTCGAGACCAAGTGGCAGATGCGGCTTCAACTCGGTCGGCGGGAGCGACCAGCCTGTGAAGCTCCGTCGTCGTGAGCTTGCTTGAGAAAACAAACCACTATTTTTTTACCACAAAGTGTATTTTCGGTATTACATTATGTGAAGTAATCACGTGCACGCACGTAACCCATTTTTTCTGTTAGTTGTAATGAAATGTTAACGTTTGTCCCAAACTCATAGTTAGGGTACTAAAACAGAGAAGGAAAAAAACTTATGGTAACAAAGTGTGAAACATCTATAATTAGACGTAGTCTAATGTCATTTTCCAAATTCCATTTAGCGTTGGGTTGTAGCGTTGGGTTGGAGATACAACACAATATTTGCATCTTCATTATAGTTTTTAGATGAGACATTGAAATATCACCATTTGAGCCGAAAGAGAGATTCTCATCAAATCTGTTCTCCAGGTTGGGAAAACAAAATGTTATCTCTGGCCTGAAGAGAGGTTCTCATCAAATCTGTTCTCCAGGCTCTCCCAGCATATACAATGAATGTATTCTTGCTCTTGGTAGGATTTTTTGGAAGATATATAGCGGATTTTCAACTGATTTAGGTGAAAGGGCACTATCAATAATAGGGGCTTGCTTTGGCGAAAATGGGATGGGATGTGAGCCCATAAACAGTCTGGTGGCATGAGCTAGTGAGACTCAGAGAATTTAACTTGGTTATACCCAGAAAACAGGGATGGTGTATCATTTCAAGGCTAGATTCTCTGGTGGCGAAAGCTAATATTTGGAGTCCTCTACACCGTCTTTAAGGGTGGGGCGTGAACTGGAAGCTGAATGTGTGCCCCAAGGTTGAGGCCTTTTTATGGCAGGTGGTGTATGGCCTTTTGCCGACTTTAGTTTCTCTCAAGTATCCCTTGGCGTTTGAGTTGTTCGCTATGTATGTCGACATCGGAATCTGCTTCCCATATCCTGTTCAGTTGCCCGTGGGAGACATGTATGGACTCTTGCAGGTATTCCTTTTGTTTTTAATCTTGAAGAGAGAATGATCTTTGTTCTCAATGTTTGATTGAGTTTGTTGGGCTCTTTCATATTGAGGAAGGTAGCGGTTTTTGATTAGTCTATCTGGAAGGCCATAAATGCAAAATTTTGGAAGGACACTCGTTTCTCTCCAATGTCAGTGGTGGTAGAGGCGAGGTGGCATCTCTGGAAGTGGAGATGCACTCACCCAGATCTCCCTTTGCGAGTGATGTGGATCTAGAAGTAGGTGAGACCGCCCGTGGGCTCGTTCAAGCTCTACCTTGACGCTGCGATTGACGAGCCTACCTTTTATGAAATGGGTTTCACGATTCGTAACAGTTTGGGTTCACTCATTGGTGGATTTGGATTTGCCCTTCGTTGGTGGAGGTGTTGTGTTTGAGATCGTTGCTGGATTGGATTCGTGAGGAGGGTTGGACCTATGTTCTTGTGTGTTGTGTTTTAGATCGTCACTGGATTGGATTCGTGACGAGGGTTGGACCTATGTTCTTGTTAAGTCAGACAGACAACGAGTTGGGATGCTGGGTGTTTTGGGAGATTAGGTGCAGCAGGACCTTTTGTTGCATTTTTTGGCTTGTATGCCTTTTGTTTTGTTGGCTTTTGCTAACGTTCTGTCTGGCTCACTCTTTAGCCAAAGCCAACCTTATCGGTGAATGAAGTTTGTTTTTCTAAAAAAACACCATTTGAGCTGCTATTGTGAGATTACATAAAAATTACATTTAATAAATTATCCTGTATATGATGCCATAAAATAAACCCGCCATTCTAAACAATCATGTCTTTAGAAAGTGATTGAACGAGGACAACCAGAACCAGGGTGTCATTTACATAAGGAATTCAGGATAAATACAATACAGGAAACAATGTTGGGGCTCACATGATCCTTAATTTCTGTATTTGCATTCTTCACATGCATAAACAACATATTATTACTACATAAATCTGTTCTTCCAGCTCATAGCAACTGCCGCTAGTTCTTCTGATGAACAGCCACCTGGTGGATGTCCATCTCCTTCAACATGACAGATCGTCCACATGAATCACAAGGAGCTGTCCTCGACCCACATAAGCTTTCATGCTCTGATAACCCTCTCATCCTGTCCCTGATATCCATTGCAGAGCTACCCGCTTGAACCATATCCCCACAGAAACGACAAGGAACCAGGCGCAAGGGACAGACCGAGCCCTGGTGTTGCATCTGCCCAACACAACAACAAATGTGATTATAAGTTTATGTGCATGCATAGAATAAGTGAAGACAGTTAAGTAAATACAGATAGGCTTTGTCACATACCATTTGTTCTTTCTCGAGGACCACCCCACAGGGGCAGCTGATGGGCTCGTGATATACTTTCATGTGCTTCTCCATCTCTCCCTGCTGAAATGCTTGCCCGCATTTCTCACAGTGGACATGGTTCTTGGCCTGTTCAACCCTAAGCACAATTCCACAACCAGCATGTTGACAGGTGACATTATGTCTGCTGCAGTAGGCTTCGTGCAGGGCTATGGTCCTGCTGGGTATATGGTGCTTGCAGTTCCTACACTCAACAGTATCAACCCCTGCTGATGCTGGCGAGGAAGACATAGCTTGTTGACCCTTGCGATTGGTGTTATCCTGAATGTTGACGGATACCTGGTACTTGGTTGTTCCCTTGAAGCCATAAACCCCAATGCTGTATGTAGCAGCCTCTAAGTTGATATCCTTAGAGCTAAGGATCAAAGACTTCGAACCCATGTCGTGGGAAGACCATTCATGCTGATGTCGGGTTGGAAATAGGAGGGGGTGCTTGGATATGTAAAGGTCGGTATCTCCACCATCTGCCTCTGCTTCTACTTTAACCTCAACTACTGCATCCCCAGAAGCAATTTTCCCCCATGAATCATTGTCAATGGAGAACTTGTAATACATAAACTTTCCTTCCTCAACTGTTCCTGATTCGGTAGTTCCATATGCGAGGGGCTTTAAGACATACTCGCTTGTACTCTCTGAAACTGAATCAGGACCAACTACATCGACTTCAATATCTGTTTCCAGGACAGATACACTGGAAGAGGGTTTCAACTCGAGGACTCGCAATTTGTACACCAACTCCCCATAATTTACAGTCAGTACATCATCTTGAGAAAGTGTGGCGTGCTGGCGAAGACTTGTTTCAAGAATAGCCTTGTGGTTGGGGAGGTCTGAAAAACCAACCCCGTCAGGCTGAAGTTTTGCGTAAGTTCCTTTTGGCAGCCAGACATACCGAACTTCAATCAATGAAACTGGGGCATCTTTGGGAAATAGATTGCTCCATACATGAGGCGGAAGCCCAACAGAACCTTCTTCTGCAGTGAATTCCAAAACTCCCGAATGGGTGGTTCCAGAGTCTGAAGAACCCTCTTGATGAACTACTGACAGCCGGAAGTATAGAGGGCCTTTATCAAATGCGCCTTGATCAGACAACTCCGTGAAACAGGAAGAAGGGAGCTTGATCTTATCTCCATGGCCCTGATAAGGAACAGCTTCTAATATTCGGTAAAAGCTTATTCCCCTTCCAACGAGCAAATTTTCTTCTGTTAACTGATCAGCCTGAAAACATGAAAACTTTTCATCAATTCTGAGCTCACCACTTGAGACAAACCATAAACATGACAATCATGTTGATTTCATTTGGATAATCATAATTCTGCTATGTGCTACTTTGATTTTTTATGAATGCAGCTCATATGTATTGAGCAGATATGAGTGCATATGGATAGGAAGATCCGTGCATGTATGAATGCATAAGATTCTGATCAATACATAGTGAAAAATAGTGATTGGGAGACTGTTACTATTTATTGGTTACAAATTCACAGTTCTTTTTGTGCCTGTAAGTTGTAACTGACTTTCAAGATTCAAACCTACAACCTATCTACCATATCCCGATCCTAATAACACAAACTGATAGATATAAATCAGAGTGTTATGCAACTTCTACTCTAATATATCAATATCCGCTGAACAGTGGCAATAATATGACAGCAAAAGAAACTAGCGTGCATTCTATATAATGAGCAAAGCAACCCTACATCGGATCACATGCATGAAAGTTTGAGGTGTACAATGGTCATCCACCACAAAGTTTGGAAGATCTCTGATAAATTAACAAAGTGGTATAATGGCCATTGCATATGTTCCTAATTGCATAACACCAACATGCCGATAATAGTTTGATCCCTCTTTTACACACTGCATCACAAGATTCACAACATTGATGAAAATCTTGTAACACCTCCATACAATTTGCAGTTAAAATTCTTCCCTTATACGGTATTGACTATTGAGTAAGCATCAAAGTAATAGGAACAGTTCCAAAAGCAAAATCAGTTTCCTGATTGAAGCATGCATTATTTTGTAGACCAAAGCACTATGAGCTCCTTAAATGGAATAGGCTGATTCTGATTCACATGCATCAGCATCACACCCAAAGGAAACAAAAAAAAAACCTTCCCCAATTTGAACAATATGACATCAACTTATTCATCAGATTATAAAACCTAAAAACATATTCAGTACCCAGAAAAAAAAAACATGTTTTTTACCAAATCTCAGGACCCATAAGCAAGCAAGTGAAATCATAGCTATTTCACACAAAAAAATTATCCATATGACATAGCATCGGAGCACAATAAGCACGAAAATGAAAAGGGAAAGTTCCAATTTGAATATAGTACCTTGAGTTGAGCTTCAAGAGCATCGAGCCTGCGAGATCTCTGGGCAGCTTCGAGAGCCTCTCGCTGACGCTTGGCCTCTTCTCTGGCCTTGCGCTCCCTCTCCAATCTCCGCCTGGCGATCTCTTTCCTCTCCTTCTGCTCCTTCTCTATCTTCTCTCTCGCCCTTCGAAGCTCGAAATCCATATCCAAAAACCCTCTCTCTCTCTCTCTCTCTCTCTCTCTCTCTCTCTCTCTCTCTCTGGTTCAACTTCCTGATCAAGAAAACCCCAAACCCAGGAGGATTGAAAATCTGGAAAAGCGTTTCTTTTTCTCGTATTTATGTGGTTTCTAATTCCAATTCCATTTTGTATTCCTGAGAAAATTCGAGAAGGATCTGGGCCTTTCACCAGAGCCCATTGGCCCACCTGTGAGTTTGGCGAGCTCACGGGCCCATTTAAGTGTACGCCAGCACAAGAGAATTAAATTAAAGTAATTAATTAATTAGTTGGTTTTAGTTATATGTTGCAGTATATTACTAGACATAATATGAAAAGTTATTTTTTTTGAGAAAAAAACGAATTTATTGATTAAATAATAACTAACTCGGCACA
>JAYMTP010002992.1:0-18086 GCA_036897365.1 Geranium brycei
TAAAAATTATATTATATAATATTAGTATATAAATTATTATTTTTAAATTTGATGTGTGTGCGGGGTGAAATCTGATCGGGTACATGTCAATCTGAACCTACTAAAAAACCTGAAATCGCAAAAATTCGAGTTTCACCAGTGTCGATGGAAACAGGTTTACAGGGTTTGGATTTATTTTCCATCCCTGTATTGGGACTTGGGTGTTCTGTTTCATAAAAAACAATATCATTAATTGCTTCCCTTTTGACCGCCTCTCCTTGACTCCTTGATCCAGAAGTAGAAGGTGCTTTGCAATTACAAATAATAAATCATTTGGTGGGCCCAGCCCATATATCTCATTTTCATTTTCATACCATTCAGCTTTCACTCATTTTCTCGCTTACTATGGAACGAAAGCAAGCAAGAATGAAGGATCAATCATCGGCCATGGAGAATCTACCGAGCCCCATCCTCGTGGAGATCATTTCCCGATTGCCGATCAAGACCGTCATGGCTATCAGGTGCGTTAGCACATCACTGCTCAACATCGTCTCCGATCCCCATTTCCAGATATTGCATTCCACCAGAGCTCCCACTGAGCTATTGCTCCGTGACCCTTACCAGGAAAATGTTTCTGCATGCACCACCCTTTACTTTGCTGAGCCCCTTTTTCGAGATGATTCTCTAACTGCTGTTGATATGAAGCTCAGTGCTGTGTTCGGCCTCCCTAGGTTTAGTGTCAGATCTGAAAATGAATGCAATTTTGGAGCCACTAAGACCAGGCTCACTCTGGTCAATTCATGTTGTGGATTGCTGTGCTTTTATGGACCATATGGCAATAGATTTGTTGTCATTTGCAATCCCATTACGCGTGAGTATGTCATGTTTCCTTGTCCTGTTAGGAAGGACAAGACTATAGAAAAACGGGGTATATGTTATGGATTGGGGTTCAGTCCCAAAGATCATAAGTTTAAGCTATTGCGGCTGATCTACCGTAAACACGCGGATACTGATTCCGGTGAGGAGAAAAGTATAATTGTTGGTGAGCTATACACCTTTGGCGAAAGAGGATCGTGGAAGAGGGTTGCTAATTGCCCTGATGTCCCATATCTGCCAATTCCAGGACTAGGAGATGCTCAATTCCATGAAGGAGCTCTTCACTGGTATTGTAGCTCAGACGATGTTATAGTTACTTTTGACTTTGACACCGAGCAGTTTGGAAAACTTGCAACCCCACCTCGCATGTGTGATATGCATAGTTATAAAACAGGATCATCTGCATGTATGGGTGTATTTGAGAGTTGCCTTTACACAACTGCTTGCGCTGGAGATTGTGTTGACATATGGGTGTTGAAAGACTATGGTCGAGGTTCTTGGATTAAAGCATTTTCCATTCAGAAGGATGCTAATCGTTTAACCGAAAGTAATGAACCAATCAAGTATTTGCAAAATGGTGAAATACTGATGTTTAAAAACTTTGGTTGTATAGTTTGTTATAATCCATGTACAGGAAGTGTTACGCCTGTTGGTGGATCATTCAGTCGTGATGAAGCAGTTTCCATCAAGCCAAGTCTTGTTTCTCTCAAGGTTTTGCTGGGAGATAATGTGAAGGTACACAGTGTCAAATCATGGTAAGCACTTTGAAATATATTACTGATAACTTATCTTTGAAAATTGAAATAGTCATTCCTGATAATCTGTTTTTTTGTTGTTATTTTGCCTTTCATGTTTGTTTCCAATCAATAAAAAATAGTTGTAGAATCTTAGTTCCCCAAGGATTCTATTATGGAAGATAATTTGAATATCCTCAATCACCTGATGGCATATGCATCTTCGATCACCACAATATTGCATGCTTTATTTAATCCCTAAATAGTCTCTAATTTGGTTTGTTTGCATGAGTTTCTTATTTATCATGAACATATACTTATTCTTGTTTGCAATTTGTCTGCAACAATGCTACAACAAATAATTGCACTTCTTTATAATTAGCAGGGTCCATTTCAGATAAATTGAACATAATCAAAAACAAAATGGATAGCTTACGGAGCTGAAGATCCCAGATAGTTTTGGCCTGAGTATTTGACCCTAGCATTGTTTGGAAATTGCTTGCTTGTGGTTGCTTGAATTGAAAGGATAATTTTCACAAGAGATTTGTTTTTTCTATATCGTCATGCCATTGTATAAATGTTTTTCTCAATTCCCCCCAATGCATCATGGCTATGGTACATTATATGTTCAAGAGATTGAAATTGCCATATTTTAGTTTAATGGTACTAATAGTGCAGCGGTTGGTCTAGGGATCGCATAAAAGCGGCTACAGTTCCTCGTATGTGGTACAATTCAGTAAGTTTACATCTCTAGTAGTTGGATTTTTATGCTGTTGAAGCCAGTGCATTTCATTTGTATGTTATTTTCCTGTTATAATTTTCGGTGTTGGGAAAAATAGTTCAAATTCTCTTCCTGAGGCTTTTTAATACATAAAGGAGATAACTAAAGTTAATGTAAATCATGTGTGAAGGTGGTGGTAAAGAATGTAGTCAAGGCAGACAAAGAATCTCAAGGCATCTCTGCACCAGGGAGTTCTTCAGAAGCCCTGGCGTCCACATCCTACCCTACAGAGGTAGACATTGTTGTCCTTGATGAGGATCAGATTTGATTCTTCCTGTACACTTTTAGAATTTCGTTGATAACTGATGTTCATGATTGTTTATTACTCAAAACTCTCTTCTTTTTTTCTTCGGGAAAAGGTGAAGGAGGATGAGTGCGGCAGCCGAGGGAAGTCCGGGTCCATCTGCACCACCTCTTCCTCGGCTTATATTGAGCGGTTGACCCAAGAGGCCCAGTATTTGCGGGAGCAGCTTGCTGCAGCGCATCGCCGGAAGGAAGAGCTGGATGAGGCTGAGCGCACTTTTAGAGAGATGATACTGCGTCCCCAGGACGCACAACGAGATCTTGAGATACAGCAGCTGATGGCCCGGCTGCTTGGCGGCCAATCCATTCTTCCGCCTGCTCCAACTGCCGCTCCACATTCAGACGACGACCAGTGATCTTTTTGTGTGCTACATTACTACTGTTTTAAGTGATATTGCGCTAATTATAGTTTGCACTTAAACAACCTATATTCTTATCTAATCCCCAGTTTCATTTTGCCTTTCATCGGTATTTGGCATCCATTTGTGGTATTATCACTATTAGTCGGTTTGTAGAATGCCAATATGGTGATGTATATGGGAACTACTATTGCCTTTAGGTCAGTTCAATGGCACTCCCATGGGTGTACCTCAGCTACATCGCCGTTTCAACTATGGCGGAAGAGCGCTTGTTGGCCTAGGTGGTCTCCAAGGTCCTGACCCGTTGCAGATGGTGTTGTCCAAGGTGTTCAGGGACTTCACCATAGCCTAGCCGGTGTTGTCCAATGTGTTCAGCGGCTTCACCATAGCTGAGGACCTGTCCAGTGAACCCATTCTCGCTTGCTTCCTCTTCGGAGCAGGATAGTGAATTCGAAAAAAAGAAAGCATGATTCTTTTATCCAGTTATATTGATGTTCTTGTAATTGATTAGAAATGAGGTTTGACTTTGAACCGTTGTTTTAAGAGAAAACTGATATACTCAAGTCCACAGCCGAACGTGGGAAATTTGGTCACGAACCTCTCCCATCCACATTTGCTGGCGGGAATCGCCTGAAAAGTCGAATTCTTCATTACCAGCTTCTTGTAGCGTAAAGATTACTTGTACATTACTTCAAATGCTAATGCCACAATGAGTAGAAACTAATTGCTGATTGATTGAACTTTAGGAATTGCAAACTTAATTTCAATTATTTGCTTGCATCCAATAGATAATTACAAAAGAATATGTACAAGAATATCTAAGTCTAACACGAGAACTCTAGAGCTCTCCCTGAGTTATTGAATTGAGTACAGAAACCTTGCACTGAGAGGGAAAAAGAATTTGAATTACTTGATCCTAGATTCCGCGAGGTAAGATTGTGCCTGTGACAAAGCAGCACCCTTTTGTTTCTTGTATTCACCATACCGGAGGAAGAAGTAACCGAGATAATCAAAATTTATCGGAGACATCTTGGCCTATCACCGATAAAGAAACTGCAAGTTACAATATGCGATATGGTTTTCAATACTTGAACAAGGAATGGGGATAAATGGAATACCTGGATTACTGCCCATAATGCCCAGTACAAATGTGAGGACAACATGAATGTATTTGTTTCTACCAAGAGAACTTTAAGATCTTTATCAGAGACCTGTTGGTAAACAATCAAATAAGTGGAGCCATTCAGACTGAAAGGTGACTATATAGCAAAATGCACTTGGCATCATCGTGCATGTCACACACACATGGAGCTAGAACTGCATGCTCTGAAAATTTAGATGGATGAATCCTATAACTACAAATGCAATTCACTTTTACTCGTGTTGGTTGTTTACAAGAAGCCTGCATCGACGTGATGTTTATGGTTAGGCTTTGTGATTCGGTGTATGCACATCAAACTCATTCCAGCAACAGTGTCTTGGTCTTGGATTCATTGTTAAATCTGCATTACTTATTCACCATACCTGATTTGGTCTGTGTGGTTGGAGATAATGCCTGAAGAAATGATATTTTTCCTCTTTGGTCGGTAACCTACATTGACGGTCTTTACAATCAATGAAATGTATAAAATAAACCTAACTTTGTGAAACATAAAAGAGAAGAATATGGAAGCTAGCAGAAGAAAGAAACAAAATAACATACAGGCTGTAGTCACAGTCATAGCCTGCATATTCATTGAAGTGATTTCCAATATCAAAACCTCTGTAGTTGTATGACCCGTACTCAAAATCAATCAAATAGAGCTTCTCTGGATGTTCATAGAATCAACAATAATGTCAATGGTAGAATAAGATTATATCAGTCAAACAGAGAAAACTGGTGTATTTAGCTTTGAGCTTCCTTGTCCTATAGACGCCACTCGCCAGACACCATTTCGGCAACAACAGACATAACCCATCAACCATTGAAATATTCTTTTATCACCCTTGCTTCGAGTAAACTGCAAATAGTTGGTAGCTCCAGTCCAAATAAGAATACCTTATCCACTAGAACTTTGCATGATGTAAAATCTTCTATAATCCAGCAAAGTTATAATAAGGCCTATGACAAAAATAATGTCTCTGACAGATGCATCCACTGGCTTGTATGTGTATGCTTGTGCATGTGTGTTTGAGAGAGAGAAAGTAGTTTATGCTGCCATCAGGTAAAGAGAGAAGAAACATAGACAGAAATAACAATAATACGAAAATCCATACCTTCTTCATCATTGAGCATCAAATTTCCTGAAAGCAAGTCATTGTGTGAAAAAACTACTGGAGCTTGAAGACGGATAGTCAAGTCCTGTTCATTATCAGGGATTCAGCGGATATATCTCCATATATAAAGCATAAGCTCTATAAACCTCACGATCAGGGATTCAGTGGATTTATCTTCATGTATAACACAATAGTTCTATAAACCTCACAAATAATATTTGAAAAAAAAACTCTTAAATAAAGCAACAAAAAGTCTGAAGCTAATAGACATTAAGTATCCTCAACATCAGCACCAAATCATTTTCTGACTTCTTTGATGGTTTCCCCCTTGGGTCGCTCTTGAAGGGGGGAGGACAGAGATGAGATAGAACGAACACTCAACCAATGTACATCAGTATATGTTACTGCTCTTGAAGATGCCTTTCTTGAAATGTTATTCTGATTACAAATCATTTTAAGCAAATAAAATCCCACCTACATGTCAAAGATCAAGTTTTGATTGACCAAGTAATGACAGAAATTATTTTTCTCCAGGGTTGCAGTTTAAAAGCATATATTGTTCCCTGCACCTAATCATCAGTCACCCACATTACAACTTAGAATGCTACAAATTAACCATTATGGCATAAAATTGACAAAACTTCAATTTAGGTATCTGGTTTGATAGAGCATAAGGACTATAAGAAAAAACAGGAATCACAACTCAAATAAAGCACGGGAAAGGAGACTACCTTCAGCTCTAAAAGTTCATCGTGAATTTTTTCAAATGATATTGTCTTGTACTTCTTTTGCTTCTTGTTATCATTGAATTCAATAGCTGATGCTGCATGAAAATGTGGAGTTTAAAAATGAGGGAAAAGGACATGAAACTTAAGGTAATAATATGGCCAACTCACACTTTTTAACTTGGAGCTTAAATAATGCAAAGAGGAAGCTAACTGTCAATTAGGAACAGACCTTTCTCAAAAAACTTGAATATATCATTCCACAATTGAGGTTCTTTACAACCAGGAATTTCCACTTGATGGAATCTATTGAGTTGCTTGGCAATTTCAGCAGCAAGCTTCGGCTTTCTAACGTCTGCCAAGAAAGTATTTATAAGTCAGGTTAGGCAGACTACTAATCTCCAAAACATTGAAAATTTAACTGCTCGGTTCAGATGAGAGCAACTTTCAGTTACTCAGTTCACTAGCTATAGTAATAGCATCTTTTCTATGAATGGAAGTGGTTTTGTTAAATTTAGGACCTGAGTTTGGATGAAATGAAAACTGAGAGCAGAAAGAAATTTTGGACATTATAGTCACTGAATATCAACCAATGATGAAACTGAATTCTGCAACTAGTTAAGCAGCTTGCAACTACTGTTCCAATGCCACAAATAACCCCTGAACTCTAGCATAGGATTGTTCTCTCACCCTCTCGGCAAACAGTTTCTAATAATTATAAGATTAACTGTAAATCAGGCAATCAGAAACCAGCATTGTGGTCTATAGCAGACAATTTTGCTTAACCCATTTTCAAAAATCCATCAATAGACTCATTTTGAACCGTCATGTGTCTTACCTACTGGGGTTAGAGTGCGAGCATTTATAAAAGACTGCACCATGCCATTTCCAAAAACTCCAAGCAACTTGGCACCAAATCCTGCTGCGGATAGATATTTGATGGCCTAAACACAACATGCAGTAAACAAATTACAAAAGGAAGCATGGAGCTAATACATTGTAAAAATAAGTAATTGCAATCAGTGTTGTGTGATGAAACAAAATGACACAAATTTGCAATGTTTAAACAAGACATTCCAACTATGATGGCATGCTCACGAAAAATTACCAAACAAGGTTTCTCTGACATGTAAGATCATATCAAAAACTACTTACTATTAGCCAGTTGGTTTATTTCCCATTCAGTAACAGAAAATTTTAGCAAAAAACTAAATCACAACCATTGCTTAATGTCATATAAACAGGTAAAAGTAAACAAGAGTTAGCTAATCACCTGCAATTCACGTTCGCGATTTATTACATACTCTGTGTTGGGGCCATATAATCTTACTGTCACTGACTCCTCATCTCCACTTTCATGCTTCACGGATACCTTCAGAACTGCAGGAATGTACTAACAAAACCTCAATTACACCAAAAACTATACATTGTGAGAAAATCTCAAATTTTCATCGAGCAATTATAAGAAGAAACAAAGAAGTATGTACTCACGAAGATTGGTGATTCCACCGGAAACAGTCTCGACTCTGAATCTAGAACTGTCCAACTTCAACCACTCCTTGAACAAATCCTTGCACAAGTCTCTGCAAAAACAAAGATTTCTCGGAAACCAAACAGAAACGAAATAAACTGAAAAATGTATAGAGAATGGCGACTCACATTATGCGAGGATTCATCTGGGAGAGGGAGAGGGAGGTGCTGACGGAGAGAGAAGACGATCGGATCTGAGGGTTGCCGTTGGCTCGACCTCCATCTACTTCCATGGCGTTCCAGATCTCCACTGTTCCCATCAACTCAAATCTTTTCGCACAGATTCAAATTCAAAGCTCCAACACACAAAACTTTTGCTCCCACTGAGAGGAGTTTCCACCTCTACGACTCAAGTAGGTAATTATTTACTAATTTTGCCACTGTGGCTGGCCTTTTATAATCAAGAAAAGTAAAAGGACTATTTAGCAAATAAACGGTAAACAAAACGACGCATCGGTTTCATATCCGCTGTGTGTATCTACGACCAGTCGTTCTGTTGCCTCGCGCATCTTCATTGCTCAGTCTCCCTCTGCCCAAGCTTCCCTTCCGCAGCGAAGATGGTGGCGAGGTCTCTATTCTCGAATCCATCTCTTAAACGTGGAGCTCTTCGTCTTCTTCAGTTCAATCCACAGGTACTCCGTTTGATTTTCGTCATTTACTCACGCTTCAGCTCTGTACCGATGCCTTTTGCTGGCGTTGTTTTTGGTTGCAGAGAGAGCTGCACAGTCGAAACAAAAAGGCCATGGAGTTCATAGGGAAAGGGTACAGTGCAGTTCAGGAAGTCGATAGAGTCATCGATTTCTGTGAACTAAACGATCACCGTCTCATACCTCTTCTGAGGGTACGTCGTACAGATAGATACATGTTTGGAATAGCTTAATCAGTACAGTAATGGGTTAATTTCTATGGTTTAATATGTTTGGCAAATGCTGGACCTGTTTCTGTTTTGGAGATCCTATTCCATTTTTAGGTTTGATTTTGTAGGTTTAGCTGCAGAAAAAAGCTAAGTTCTGTGAATTGATTGTGTCCTTTTGTGTGTGTTGTAATAGACAGCTAAAGAGAACTTTGAGTTGGCTTTGGAGGCTGACAACTCGAATACTCATGCCCGGTATTGGCTGTCCAAGTTGCATCTTAAATATCATGTTCCCGGGGCATGTAAAGCTATGTAAGCAAACCCATTTACTCATCAATCGAGTAATCTTTAATGGGATTTTAATGTTTTCTTTCCCCTACATTGTGTTGCCATGTATCCATGATTGTGGGCTGCCATAGATATATATGATTGCACAGTAGCAAGCAATAGAGGATCTGCATCAGCAATGAAAAAGAAAATTTTCTGCAACTCATTCTATGTATCCTCATGAATCTCATCATAAATGTTGGAAATTGGTTTTGGTGAGCAATAAACGTAGATGTGGAGAGATTTAGTTTCTATCATAGGGTATGCTTGTGTCATTATGTTACGGTATAGCTAGCTTAAAAGAGAAGCTTAAGTTTGTCAGTAGCACTTTCTTGAGATACAAATGGCGGCATGTGCGGCATCATATGATTTGTTTTTACTCAATTTTCTTCTCCCCGGCTGTAAGGTGCTTCAGAATTACTTTCTGGTAAATTTAAATTTGATGTCCATCATTTCTAGACTAGTAGATATCTTACATACTTCTACTACATGGAAGTCTGAAGCAGAACTGTGTATACATGATTAATATTGTGTCCTTTTCCCATTCAATTAGAGGAGCTGCTTTGTTAGTCGAAGCTGCAGATATGGGTGATGGTGATGCGCAGTTTGAATTGGGTTGTCAACTAAGAGTTGAGGTAAGACTCCTTACTGCTAATATCTATGAGGTTGGTTTGCATGTTTACACTTTTTTTCTAATGATATTTGTGCTCCATTATCTCCAACTCCAATAATTGTTTTGTCTTCAAGGAACTTTATTGCATGCATGCTTGCAAGTTTGTGGGTTATTGATATGTTATTACTATGAAAATTTTCAGGAAATTATTTCTCAATTATTTTCTTTCCTCATTTTTTGTAAACATTGTTGTCATTGCTAAAAAGCTTCTCAAATTTGTTTTGAGTAGAATCAATACGTCCAATCAGATCAGCAAGCTTTTTATTATTTGGAGAAGGCTGTTGACCAGGTATTTGCTTTAAGTATGACAAAATTGATGATGCCCAAAGTTTATACATGTCTCTATACCTAACCGGAGCTTTATATGATCTAGCTGCATCCAGGTGCTCTTTATCTTCTGGGAGCGGTATATTTAACGGGGGACTGTGTGAAGAAAGATATTGCCTCGGCTTTATGGTGTTTCCACCGGGCTTCAGAGAAGGTAACAGGAGTTGTCGTGGTATTGATAGAAACCCAGTGAGGCATGCAACTGTTTGGCTGATAAATATGTATAAACTGTCCAGATGATTTCCATACTTAAAGTTGATCGATAAATTAGTTCAATATTTTCTCCATTGACAAAAGCTGGTGATGAACTCTAAGAGGACCAGGACAACTATAGTTTTTTTAATAAACACTAGAGTATGTGAATGTTTTTTTTTGAAATTTTAGTCTAGTCTTGCTGAACTTGGCGAGCATTAGTTTTATATTTGGGATTGGAACTGTGAAATGAGCATCTGAACCTAGCAAACACAAATTGATTTTCCCCCTACTAATTTGGATTGGATGTAGTGGACCTAGAGCTTTTCCCAAAAAATCAGTTGTCTGGCAGATCGAGTCACGTGAAATGCCAAGACATTACCTACTATGTTCACAATTTTGCAGGGCCATGCGGGTGCAGCCGTAGCATATGGATCACTTCTTCTTCAAGGTTAGATTTCCCCGCATATTTTGCTCTCTAAAATTTATTGGTAGCGTCAACTGTGCCGAAGACCTACAGCATGCAAATTCCATTGCATCTGATTATTTCTTTTCACGTCAACTTTTATTTATTTATTTATTTATTGATGATCGGAATTACTTGTGATATAGTTCAGGGTTTTGGTGTTTGCTCATAGGTAATAAGATGTATGTGGCTGTCATGTATAGCAGTATAGGATATTGTGTTCACGACCTTTTCTTATACTTCCAAATTTGAACCACTAAGTTCGATGTTGTTACCCGGTATAAGCTGCCTCCAGACAATTTGGTGTATTAAGATAGTATGGCACGTGGTAGACAATCTTTTCACTTCGCATTGTTGTCCGTAATTTAAGATTTTCCCGATAGTCGTAAACTTGTTATCACCAATAGTGTAATGTTGCATCATGTCTCAGGTGTCGAGATTCCAGAAGTACTAACAAAATTCAGTTCAAAGAAAGGAAGAGCAAAGAAGAATGCAGAAAGTATACCGATCAATCCAGTAGAGCTGGCAAGAGAACAGTTCAATATAGCAGCAAGAGCTGGATGCGATCTCGGCCTCAGATGGTTGCAGAGGCTGGAGGAGGAAGAGAAACGTCTACTGACTGCCCAAATTGATGAAAATTCTTGAAGAAGAAATGCATCTGTTGACTGGAATATGAAGCACAGCAGAAAAATCACCTTGGCAACAAAAAATACTGTTTGGAACTTCAAATTCAAGTTAATAACTCAATAGAAAGCAGAAATTTTATAGGTTTGTCGGGTTGATTCAAGTACTGACATATTTACAACATGATTAATAACCAGTAAGATTCACAGATTGTATAAATTTCTGAAAACGGTCAAAAATCTGGTAATTGTCTGAAGTTCTGATTCTACCATCTTTTGAAAAGAGATGCTAATGTAGTCCATGTTTAGGAATGGCAGTAGGGCGTGTACGGGGTGGATTATGCATTCTCCAACCTTGCCCCGTTTTTCTGTCTTATGACCCGAGCCTAACTGGCCTGTGTATCTAATCATAAAACTATTCTCGTCATGTACCCTGTCCCAATTGGGTATTAGGAATCATCGTTACCCGAACTGCCCCAAATTAAAATTTCAAATAAGCTTAAAATGATATTTTCACACAAGGTATGAATAAGAATCTCGCAAAGGCATAGAGCTACTTGATTCATATACTGGCTTAACAAACTTTACCGACACTGTATTAATTCTATCGTACATAGATATTAAGTATTATCAATAAACCTTGAAATAGATATGGTATCTAATTTGTTTATCCTTAATTCAAATTAGTGCATGTATTCCTTTGCTCACTTGTTAATTATGTTTTAACGAGTGGGCGATAAATTATAATTATGATTTCTTCCATTTTTAATCCAATCTTCATGTTCTCCGCGCTGCCGCCAGAAAACTCATGCGTTAGGCCGCCACCGATCTACACTGTTTCGGGCGTCTCCTTGTCTCCCCTCCCGGACCATTGGAATTAGAAGCCGTTGATTTATTTGTGTTCAAAAACCCGCCACCGGAAACCACCACATGCGCCGCCACCTCCTTCCACGAGCCACAGTCGGCCACCTCCAGATCTAACAATTTACAGCCCGATTTTTTCTCACCCCTGGGACTGGGAGTGAGGTGCGGTCTGTGCAAATCCGACCTCCACCCAACCACATGTCGTGCATGCGCCGAAGAAATCGAAATATAATGCCTCGCCCTCTCGCTAAAACATAATTAATGAGTGCCACCGCACACACTGCCACCTCCTCCACGAGCCACCGTCAACCACCTCAAGAAATCACAATTTATGACCCGATAATTTCTCACCACCAGCGAGTGAAGGTCTTGTCTGTGTAAATCCGACCTCCGCCCAACCGCGTGTGCAGAGCATGCGCCACCATGCGCCAACGCGCGTGTGGTACACACGCCGCTTCTCTCCGACTCCAGATATCGAGAAGTGAAATAGGTATTTTTGGCATAAGATATCAGTTGATTGCATGTTGAATTGAATAAAATCGTGCAAAACATTATTCCATTATGTCATAGCACTCACTTGTTTCTATAAATGGATAAAATATCATGTTGTTACTCGTTCACTCTCATTGTTAGTTCACGTTCCTACATTCAATACTATGTCATTTACTTTTTTATCGATAGCACCACTTAAATTATATTAACTATATTTGATTTTTATGGATTCGACCCCGACTTTTAGATTATTATTATAACGGTTGTATGCATTTGCGCATTATCGGATGCCCATGGGTACACCGTTCACATGCTCAACACCAATCAAATTTCGCAAGCATCTCCTTAACCTAGGTGGCCTCCTCTAGAGTTTCCCTATATAAAAAAAATGTATGGGATACTGTCGGAGCTCCTCTAGTAACCTAGCCTCCATGTGCACTCCCTGATCAGACCTCATATTTTGTAATCAAGATTCAAGGATGACAATCTTTTATTACACAAAATGTATAGGTAAGGAGAAAGAGAATCTCCTTGTTCAGTCGAAACTGGACATGTTGGCTTCTTATTCCCTTCATCTCCAAGCATAAGTGGGCAATGATATATGGTGGAGTCTCCAAATCGACTAGCTTGGTCATATAATTAATTTCCAGGAAATAGTTGTATAAGTGCTCTATGTTCACTATAGAGTACAATAGAAATTAATTGCATAAGAAGTTTTGACAAACAAGTCATCAAACATATCCTTTAGAGTATCTTCAATGGTGCTCTCTATATTTAAATTAATATAAAGAGTGATTTGCACTAGAATTAAGGTGATAAGTCATTTTTTCATGTTCAACTTACCAAACCACTTTGGAGATGCTCTTAATGAACTAAATTCAAGACTCAAAAAAAACATTAGTTGGACTATACCCAACTTAGGTTAGCCTCCAACTAATAGATTTAGCTATTAAATTTGGCATCAAAGAATAATTAAATTGGAGGCTGCAGAAGAGCAGACGCTTCGATAATGGCTACGGCAGATAGCGACAAAATTCAATTTTTTTACTACTCATAACTTCAAATTCATATATGCATGCCTTTGAAATTTGGAGAGCTAGAAAGCATTTGCAACTAACAATCAGAGCCATTACTTTTACTATAAATATATATAATCTCATAAAGCAAATTAAGGCAAACAAACTAAAACAAAACTGTTCTTTCTCAATACTTGTACTCCTAAGATCTAAAAGCATATCATGGTGATTACAGAAGCTTGATTCCATTTTCAAAATGATTTCTTAGATGATGAACCTTTGTTAAATGATCCTTTCTTAGATGACCCTCTCTCAGATGATCCCTTCTTGAATGATCCTCCTTTGTCAAATGATCCTTTCTTGAATGACCCTCCTTTCTTGAATGACTTTTTCGGTTTCAACTTGTCTGAAGATGAAAACTTTCCCTTTCCTGGTTGACTCCGTCCTTTCCTCTCGTTCTTCACATTGTACATATTAATGGCCTACACCAAAGACAACGCTTAGAAGAAAAAAACTAGTCTGGTGCCACAGTTTTATTAAGTATTTTCACCTAATCATCATAAAGCCTCAGAGGTGGGAACATTTACTATTTTCCAGCTTTTCTCAGAGTCAAGTCCTCGGAGTGTAGTGGTTCCAACATGATAAACTTTTAAATGCAAGAAAAACACAATTGGACTGCTTCAAGCAAAGGAAGTTCAGATTGAAAATCAGGGGCAGAGAACTTAGTAGATCACACATACCTTGTTGACATTGAGTAGCTCGTGGGAATTCTTAGAGATTAGCTTGTTCAAAACCTTATCAGTTTGTTCCTTTTCTTCTGCACTAATCCCTGATCCTCCCATGACTGGTAGGAACTGAATACATATGAAATAGCAAAGCAATGATTAATTGAGCACATAGAATATTTTTCTTCATTTAAGATATTTTTGCTTGGACAAACCTTCCGATGCTTCCCTTCACGTTTAAGGGACTTTTCTCCTCGCAACTTCTTGTCAAATTTGCCACCACTAGCAGTTGCACTTGCAGCAAGCCCAGCTACATTTCCTAGTTCGTCTTTGGTCATTTTTCTAGGTGGTGCCTGAGTTCCAGTTATTGGCAAAGATGTGGCAGATAATTGAATGTGGCTGCAAAAAGAGACTGATCAGGTCTCATAGCACGCAAGTGAAACAAGATATGATGCATTCGATAACTAAGCAAACTTTTCCAAAGAGAAAGAAGAAGAATCCTGCTAATAGTATACAAGGAGATGCAAATACAGATAAAATTTAAATGAACTACTAGTAGCACGGACTATATAATATTAATACGAGCTCGTGACTGTTGGGAAAAGGATTTACAGAATCAGACAAAGCTAATCGTAAAGCTCTTAAATTTAAGAATCTCATAATGCAATACGCTGTCCCCTAACAACAGTAGCAAGAAGTGACTAGAATACAATTTATCGTTAAAGGTACCATATCAATGGCGTGACTGCCCGAATTCAAGAAAGCTTCTGAAGTTATAGCAGAAAGGACAAGTTTTATTTAACATTAATAGGACAGTGGTGCATACAGGTAAAGTTCCTACATACAAGCAACTCAGATATATAGAAAGGAAAAAACCTTGGTAAGGCACCAACTTTTGCAGCTCCTTTCAAATTCTGTAAACGATTTCTATCTTGCTTTTTAACACGTTCCTTCTTTTCTACTTTCCTTTTGGCAAATGGATCTTGTCCTGGCTCTGCATAAGAGAAGAAGTAGAACACATAAAAATTACTTTTCCAATAGTGGGTCAATTTGGGATAAACATACACTGGAGAAGATGAAGGAAAACGAGCGTATTCAGTTCATTACCATCAGTGATCTTGGCATCAAGAATGGCTATATCTGCATCATCATTAACACGATCACGCCCAAAGGCACGTTTCCAGCTATGGGTTTGTTCGTCCCACACAGTCTTGTCTTTTTTATGCCTCTTTATACCTGAAGGAGATTGAACCCAAAAACAATGTCAGGCAAAATGTGTTTCAGTAAGTAGAAAAGAAATTGATATCTGGTAAAGTGACCTCTTTTCTTAGCAAACTCTTCCCAAACAGTTGGAGGTATAGGCCTTGGGAGCTGAAAATCAGAGGCCAAATGAAGTGAGCAATCAACAGAATCAGGCAAATGAATATAGAAACAAGAAACATACATGCTTCTCTCTGGGCAATCGGGTAGAGGGTGGAGGCAACTTGACAATGGGACCGTCGACGCCTTCTCTGGAAGGCAAGTTGAAAAGAGAATGTGCAATAGCTTGAACCATCACAGTACCCTCACGCAGGCACTCGTGCACCATCTCCTCCCTAATGCAATTTCACACTCAATCAATCAACCTCATATAAGCATGTACATAAGAATAAGAATAAACATGTATGTAGAGATATAGAAAACAGTTATTACCTAGAAGCGGGCATGGTAGCGAAGCTGTGGTGATTGTTAAACGCCATGAGGTTGCCCAGGTCAATCTGGTAATCGTTTTCCATATCCACCTCCATTACCCTTCTCTTCTCTTCTCTTCTCTTCTCGTGTTTGCAATTGCAGGTGAGTGAATTGTAGTAGGGTTTTATTTATATTTATACGTTAGCGACGCAGAGACGGTGCTGTGTGTATTATTGTGAAGGAGCTCAACTTTTCAGTTCTCTTCTGTGGAACAATTTGGCCTTTTTGCCCTAGCTGGATATGGAAGCCTTCAGTTTTGGATTAGGCCTACCCTTAGTTTTAAAACTGGCCCAATGCGTCCTAAAGATCCCCACAAACCATGCTTCAAATACAAACCTAAGAATCACCATTAATGATTGTTAGGTGTTATTCATCCATGATGTCATTAATCACTAATTTCAGCTTAGAACAATTCAATAAACATCGTAAAGGGAAAATTAGTAATTGTATCCTCATAAACCATACTGAACATAAATTGCGGGCTCAATTTCTTTGCGACTGTATGATTTCTTCGCAATCGTGCGATTGATTTCTTCGCGGTTATGCTCCGACAATTTCTCTGGCGACGATCAAACGATCATCGAAACTACAATCTACTACAGTGACAATCGCGAATACTAGCAACGGTCATTGATTGGAGAATAATTTTAATTCGGCGATTTCTTCTCAACTCGTGATTACGCGATCGTTTCCGACATGATTCGATATACTAATTCAAATAACGTTGAACAATCGCCATATATGTGATTGTGCAATCGATAACTTGACAAATAGATGGTTTGTTTCGTGCTAACACTATTTTATGAAATATACAAGATTTTTGAAACTAACACCTTCAATTGACGATTTTGTACTTTCAAGATATATTCAATTTTCCTCCATTTTGTTTTTTGAAACAAATTTCATATATTTGCACTGTAGCATGTACATTTGATTTATTCTGAAAACTATTTCAAGTTTTATCATTTTACTATACCCTATAGGTGAACCCTGAAATGGCTTTAGGTTGTATGACTTGTGTCGATACAATGTTAACTCACGCAAATACAATGTCAACACACGCGCAATTCAATATCAAAAACATCCATTTTCTTTGTCTTCTCATTCTAGAAAAAAAAAGAGTGTAACGAGAGTCCCAAGTTCCATACTATACTCTATGGGTCAACCCTATCGAGGTCTAGGCTTTACGCTTTCCCGATTGTAATGAGGGGTATCGACTTTTACACATTTTCAAATGTACCGAGGGTCTCGAGTTCCAAACTATACACTAAGGGAGAAAGTGAAACACTGTCAAGGGAGTAGTGTAACGAGGGTCCCGGGTTCCAAAAAGTGAAACACTGTCATGGGTGAAACATGTTAAGGGTTCAGGTTTTACGCGTTCCCGACTGTAATGAGGGGGCTCGTGTTTGACACGTTCATGACTGTAACGAGGGTCAACCCTTTTGGGAGAGAAGTGTAACTAAGGTCTCGGGTTGCAATCTATATCCTAAGAGGGAAAGTGAACCTTTTTCGGGAGGAGTGGTGTAACGAGGGTCACGGATTCCAAACTATACCCTAAGGGTGAAAATGAACCCTGCTGAGGGAGAGGTGTACTGAGGGTCTCGGGTTGCATACTATATACCTTATGGGTGAACCCTGAAATGACTGGGTTGTGTGACCATGTCAATACAATGTCAACCCGCACCAATACAATGTTAAAAATATAAATACTTGTTGCATTAGTTCAATGTGAAAATCGTGTTGATAAAATGTGCAAATGTGACAATACAATGCCAACCCGTGACAATACTATGTTAAACTGCGCCAATACTTTGTGCATTAGTACAATGTAAAAGCCGTGTCAATACAAGTTTGAAGTTTTTAGCAGTATTCTATCACAATTTAATAAATTTTCATAAAAATCGGAATAACTTAACAAAACATGAAATTTGTTTCAGAACACATTTTTTTGAAATATGCGTATATTTTGAAATTGCATTCTGACAGTACAAAATTGCAAAAAAGGAGTGATTTGTCAAATATTGAAATTGTGTATCACGCAATCACTAAATTATCGATCGATGAATCATTTAACTGTATGATTACTCGATATATTGATTGTTTGATTCGAATTACACTACTACTAGATTGTTAGGTCGAGAAAAAATCACCGGAAAAGGCCTCTCGCCGGCCAACATTGTTAGAGCTGTGCCCTAGCCCAAGTGTTATAAGTCATCTACAATGTAATGTGTTTTATCATTGTTGGAAATAAAAT
>JAYMTP010002993.1:0-18079 GCA_036897365.1 Geranium brycei
ATCAAACCAGATTTAAAATGGTTCAAATTTAATTTTAGATTTTGGGGCATAATTGTAATTGTATCTTAAATATAAACCAAATTGAACCAATTCAATTTATGGTTTCTTAAACTAAGGGTAGTTTAGGTTTTTTAAACATTTTAGTGGTAGGTTGTCACAAAAAAAATTGTCAGCGTACTAAAAAAAATAAAAGTAGTTAGGATATGAAAGTGTTATTTCGCTATAGTTAGGTGTAACAAAATGTCATTATCCCAAATAATTAAAATGATCTATAGTTCAAATTTAGTTGGGTCAAGTATAAAACACGTTTTGAACGAGTGTATTGCTAGCTGTAGTCTTTACGTCTATTATCATACCGGCTGAGAAGAAAAATTGGCATTATTTTCACATTAAAATTAATATTAATTTTAAGGGTCCTACTCCTGAGGTGACATTTAATTGAGCACACGCTTTCAGAGAGAAAGTCGTGAAAAATGATTTTGAGTAAAATAATGTAATGTAATTATTAAAAAAGAAAAATTCAAGGACAAGTATCGCAGAATGTGGTCCACCACCATGTTAGGCAGAGGTTGGGCTTACGTGGAACTTGCTGTTCCGCAACTCCTCCGTGTTCCGCGGTGACTCATTTTGGTGACGCAATCACATGCCTACGCAAGCAAGCACATTCCAACCTTTGATTATGGCTCATGGTTAAGGGTGTGCAACTTTCACTCCCAACTCGACTCACCCGGTCTGTAATTCGCGAATTAATCTGTAAATTACGGGTCAAAATTCACTCCACCCGTGATGGTAGAGTTGCTCAAACAAAACCGGTATCCGGGATATCGATCGAACCAGACATAATCGGATTGGGCGAAACCGAAACTGAAACAAATCGGAACAAGTTCAGTTCCAATTTTTGATAACCGGTAACGCTCCAGTTAGTTCTCAATTTTGCTTTTTCCAAACCGCGGTTAATTGAAACCGACTGGTAATGATTGGCTTGATTCGTCTCAACCTTGCCTCTAACTCATCTTCTCCACCCATTCTTATCTCACCACACGCATCCATACTCTCACTCTAAATCTAACTCTCAAATCTCGCCACTCTCAACCAAGAGATGAGAGTGAGAGCTCGTTACCAGAATGATGAATGATGTGTGGTGAGATTTGAGATTTGGTTGCAACTCGTCGCTCACTCTCAAATCTCGCCACTCATGTCAGACTCTCACTATAGGGTTAGAGCAGCGAGAGGGTTGCAACCTCCATTATCTCCGAGACATTGGTTACGAAACTCGGAGACAAATCGATTTCAGACACTGGTTATCAAGATTTCGCGAGCTCGGCGCCGAAGATAACCTAGAAATTTCAATCGCCAACGTAGTTTGGGTCAGTCGACGAGAATCGATTTTGGGTACCAGTTCGTGAAAATTTGAGAGTATTTGGTCTTCGGTTCTGGTTTATTTATCTATTTATTTGTTTGTTTGAATAAAAATAAACCAATACTCGAATGGCCAGAAGCGGAATCAACGTCGGTGGTCTAGTTTTCACCAGAAATCGCACTATCCTCTGCGAGATTGAAGCCGTTGACGATTGGGTACTCTAGGGTTTCAATTCTTCTTTTCAATTTTTGTTTGTCATAACCGGTTTGGGTTAAACCGAACGTCCAGTTTCCACTTAATTCCGGTCGACATCGGTTCCAATTTCTGGAAACCGAACAACACTAGTTCGATTATCAATTCCAAAGATTGATTTTTGTTAACCGAGATTGAGCACCCCTATGTGATATAATAGATGGAGAGGTTGCACTCACAAGTCAAGAAATTTTTAAAGGGGAAGGGAGCAACATTTCCTTTTGAATGAATAGAAATTGTAACAAATTTTCAATCTTTGTTCTTTAAATACTTGATTAAAAATTTTTAATCTAACACAATAGTCGAATTTGAGTATAACCTTTAGAGATTTACTAGGCTCATAAGTTGGCACACTTAAATTCTAATTTACTTATATATTTGCACATAAATTTTAATTAGAATTACGGCGAAAATCAGGGAAGTTGAACAATATTCGAGATTGAATATTTTTTCGAGACGAAAACTCGAGTTTAAATATATATGAATATTAGCCAAGCAGTTTTTGAGTCAAGTCGTATTCAAGTTTGATTGGTTTTATACAAGTTGAGGTTAACCAGTTTAGACTAAATTGGTTTATTTTTCATTTGTACTTTTGAAAAATGAAAGTATTATCACTAATATTGCCCAAAAATTAAAAGAAATATATAAATGATGGATCTCATGAATTCAAAAAAGACAAAAATGTGTTTACATGTAAAAATGAGTATATCAATTATCGAACGAGAGGAGAAACATTATTACTTCTTTCTGGAAAAATATAATTAAATAAAGTACATAAGAAGAAAATAAACTGTTTTTGTGAAAATTATACGATAAAAAATAAATTATAGGGAACTTTGTGAGTAACAAGACCTGAACATATGTCCTTAACGATAAGAGGCAACAATTGCACTTTTACCACAAACTTAATGAAATCTTTTGGTAGTTTTACATATCGTTTATAGTTATTATGATTCAAGAAGAAGCATGTGCAATACCTTAATAGAATTCAACAATAGCAATTTGAAAATGGATGTCAGAGAAAAAGGTAGAAGATGAGAGGGTTGAGTAACACGAATTTGAAATTTTGAAAACCAAATAGGAGCAATTAAGTCTTTTTACAAATGAATTAAAATTAAAAGAAATTAAAAAAATTAATAGAATGGAGCTCCGCTACAAACCAAATCCGGGTGTCCAAACGTCTGAACTATAGAACGTGTAGTGCAATGTTGTAGAACCATGTAGATCGTGTAGTGCAAAGTTGTAGAACGTGATTGACCCGCGCAAAATTGAAGAACCCTGTAGAACGTGTAATGATATGTTGTAGAATCATGTAGAACGTGTAGTGAAAAGTTGTGGAACGTGATGGACCCGCATAACCCTTAAATGTGCGATGTAGAACGTTCGAACGTTCTACAATCGTTTGTAGTCGAATAATATATATATATATATCAAAGAAATATACTATAAACCAAATCCGGGTGTCTAAACGTCCAAATTGTATAACGTGTAGTGCAAAGTTGTAGAACGTGATGGACCCGCTCTTCCGCTACAAACCAAATCCGGGTGTCCAAACGTCCGAACGGTAGAACGTGTAGTGCAATGTTGTAGAACTATGTAGAACGTGTAGTACAGTGTTGTAGAACCATGTACAACGTGTAGTGCAAAGTTGTACAACGTGATGAACCCGTAAAACCTTTAAGTGCGCACTGTAGAACCTCGATGCCACGTGTCGCATGCTGAGACAATGCGCGTCCATATCTGTACTGATCCAATGGTTGTAGAACGTTCAGACGTTCTACAGCCGTTTGTAGCTGAATGTGCCCCTATATATATATATAACAATCATGTTCGAACGGGGTGAAAATGTCCAAACGTCCGAACTGGTAGTATGTGTAGTGCGAAATGATAGAACGTGATTGACCCTGTAGAATCTTGAAAATATCCAATGTAAAATCTTTCTGTTACTTGTCGCGCGTTAGGACAATACACGTTCATATTTTCAACGATTCAACGTTCTACAGCCGTTTATAGCATATATATATATATATATTTTTTTTTGATGTTACACATATGTCATTATTGAACCATTAAGTTTAAGCTCTTTATTTTTAAATTCAATAGTTGGTAGTTCTCACGTTCTCACCACTAGATGTGGTTTTCAGTTGATTACACTCATTTATCATCACAAAAATTAAAGAAAATTAAGTATTTTTTATTTGAATTTTATTTCAAACTGAAACAATAAGATATTTAAAATCTGTACCAATAATAACTCATGGGCACTCCTAATGTTGAGCCAGACCTACTAATTCATATCGTTTTAATTTGATTATTTTCTTCTCAACTACTAATACTATTTCATATTAATTAATACATTAAATTGAACATATATAGTACCTCTGAAACAGACAATAGTCACAGCTACACTTTGCCTAACCCACTAATGCTACACTTTTTGCTTCAAAGTACTTCGTATCAATTTCATCCTTCAATTATTGCCTTTTTGGTAACATCATTTAAAGTAAAATTAAAAGCCTTTTATTTTTATTTATGATGTTATGTTACCGTTCCGTACCAATTTGGCGGGGCTTTATTAACATGGTACAGTTGTTTAATTATTTGATTTTAGGGTGATCATGCGGCTACATAACTCATCACACACAGTTTGGATTTGGACCACCACTCTATTACCCCACCTTAAAATTAGGTCTCCTTTCCCAAACTCGCCAATTCTTTAATATTTTTCTTTTTAACCCGCCCCGATGGTTACTGTAATTTACAAGTTCCTGACTCTGCTCCAAAATCAGATGTTATTCCTATTTTCTCTTATAATATTATCTGCTCATCAGTAAATTAATTTTGCTCAAACTATTTATACAATCAAACATAGTACAGAAAATATCTCTAAGCTAACAAATACGTGGAGGATATAATTAGTTTGATATAAAGTTTTCTTTTAAATATAAATTATAATAATAATATTTTTTTAACACACATTGGGGGTACCCCAACCCCAACCTCGACCCGACCTAGATAAATATCCGTTTGTTTGCTCCCTGAACCGCCCCTCTTCCAATAGGGTCGGATTTATGGTTACCCGTTGGGTTTGAGTTCTTTTTGCCATCCCTAGTTAATGGGCCCTAGCCACTTTGTACTCACCCTTGCCTGATCAGACCACTGGGCCTCCAATTACTTTCCAATTGGGCCTCATCTTCGTTAGTTGAAGAAAAATGTTGTATTTAACCATTTCAATATTTTCCATCTGGGTTGGCTCAAATCATCTAACTGGGTTTTCAAAATTTAATTTTTGGTTAAATAACTATTTGCATGTTATTTATGTAAGCTTAGTATCGAATTCATCATCTTCCCGTCAGATTCTTCCTCCTGAGAAAAACAGGTCTCTTGTTCTGTTTCTTTTATCTATCATCCCGTAAGAATTTTATTCGTTTTATCTCTCTTCCGAAGAATTTGGATTGATGGGTAGCTTGGGGTTGCTGAATCATCTGATGGGTTTCATTTGATTTGATCCGATTTTGCCTGAATTTTTTGTAGCTGCCTAATTATTGCTGTTGGCATTGATCTGTAGAGAGAGCTGGTTCGGCGCTCGTCTGGTTGAAGGCCAGAGCCCTAACCAAACAGGTTAATCTCTTATAAATGTATTTTTGGTGATGGCTTTTAATTATGTTTTTTTTAATGTTGTGGAGTTTATGTTGTTTCATTCCTTTTTGTTGGTATTCATATCTCACAAATTACATGCAATTCAAAGCATGCTTGAGAATTCCTTTTAAAGGGTTTTCTTTGTGCATCTTGACCGAGTGGCTATCTGTATTTAACTTGGGGCGTTCATGTCGGGATTTACTCCAAATGTTGTCACGATCATTTGAGAGAATCAGTCTTATAAATTATTGTTTCTTAGGGTAGGACGAAGTAATTGGAGCTTTTTTACTGAACCGTGTACCGAAGTTAAAATACCTGGATTTGCTTTTAGTTGATATGATTTAACCTACAAATAGAATGCGAGAGTTGCACATTGGGCATCTGTCTTCCAGATAGAAAGATGACAGTAGTATGCAGACCGATAGGTTTATGTTTCCGCCTTTGGCTATTTTTTTGCGAGCTTTTAAAAGCTTAATGTGATATAATATCTTGGGTTAGAATGTGTTGGCCAAACTGGTAAATAGGGAGGAGGATGGGGACTGTTGGAGTGAGTTTATAAACTGAGATCTCAACTGTCATTTTCTAGCGGACCGAGCGTTTAAACCCATACAAGGGAGGACAGGAGAACCTTTTTCTAGATAAGTTCTGAGAGACTTTACTTTCAAACTCATCTAGGCACTATTAGTCGTTAAAGGTTGATTCCCTGTCCCTTGCCGAAATTATAAAAACTAATTGAAGTATAACTGGTAGTGATGAAACATAATTGTTTAAAGAAATTGTTGACCTTAAGTGAGCGGCATGTGTCTCAAATACAATGTCGGGTAAAACTTCTCAAGCCAACTGCTTGAACTCCTTTGGCCGTGCCTTTCAATCCTTGCAAGGGGACACAATAAGTTTGTTGTGCCCAAGTGTTCAGAGTTAGTGCTTGCCACATTATCTACATAAAGCATTCAACTCCTTCATTTTCTCTTTTCCTAGCAATCTGAATTACATTCACTCAACTGCTATAGATTACTTTCAATTTGAGTCAGCTGCCTGCTGAAATCCTCTATATAAGAGGACCGTAGCAAGGTTGTTATAATCACGATCCTTATATTTTAAGCATCTCTTCTTTGTGTTTTGGAAGAGCTCTTGCTCCAGGGTCAGTGCCAAAGCTACACCATCTGCATGGCACCTGCACAAGTTCAAAATTAATTTTTGTTAACACCCTATAACTGTTGGCATGTTTATGCTCTTGCTTCTTAATGGACATATGTAAGCAGCGTAACTTGTATGAAAATTTTAGGTATTGCCTCATTAAAGAATAGTTTGATTATATATGCCCTTTTTCACCCTTTTCCATTTTCATTCTGCCTCGCTTAATTGATTGCATATGAACACGGTCCATTTTCTTGGAATGAGGACTAACCCTAACCGCCATCTGAATCTTAATTTTTTTACTCACCCCATGATGATGCATAATGCCCTCTAATATTGTATTGTTATTTTTTGTCCCGTCTCCTATTGCTGAGTTGCAATGTGTATGGCGTAGTGACTGTGTACAAGATACCCTTGTTATGGGTTCTGTATTGTTGCTATCCCTAAAATTACATACATACTGCATATATTATGAATTTGCTTCGATCTGTTAGCTAGCTGTAAGGAATTTGGGTCCATAGCATGGATCTATATTTTGCATACAGCCTTATTTGTTTTCAAGTCTCAAACCTAGTTTACGCAACAATGAAACTATTAAAATACAAACTTCACCATTTTGTTTCAAGTTATACAAACAATTTATGTATAACCAATTCAGGTTTTGACATCTTATTGGTGTTCTGTTAATGGCCATTATATTTTTTGATTGCTCATGCAAGTGAAATTGCTGTCTTTCCAGGGTCACCCAGCTTTTAAACTTCCTCATTTGATGAATTTGCACAGTTAGCTAGTTGTGTTTCTCATTCCAAAATGAACAACTCCTATGGTGAAGAAGATCATGTAAGCTACAGATCCTTTGTCATTTGTTGAGTAGTGAAGTAAGAGATTCTGAAATCTAAATACCCTTTTGCAGGATGTGACTGTGGTGGGGTTTGAAGTTCCAATGTCCCCAGACAGTAGTTACAACAGTCTATACCCTGGTAGCGAAGACGATGCACGAGACCCGCCTCTTGTGCCTCCACACCTACAACACTCCCTGCTCAGCCACCCCAGAGGTTCAGGAACTATTCCATTGCCACAGAATGTGACTCTCAACCATCTTTAGTCTTTACATTGAGAACAGAGAGACACCGTGTTCCATAGTGGCACTTGGCTTCACTCATTCTCTCAAAATATGTTACCGTTGTGCTTTACAAACCGGTTCCAAGAAGGGGGAATGCCAGCAGTTGACATATGATGATATGAATATAGAAAAAGAAATTGCAACTAAATCAGGGTTGATTTGGTCTTCCTATTATGATGATTCTGTGATGGAAGTCCAAAATATGGATGATTTGTATATTGCTACATTAATGTTTTGAGATTTAATTGTGGAATAATTAAGCTCATCATTTGTCCTAAAAAAATTGTTTGACTTGCCCACTTGTTTAATTTTGTCAATCATATCCCCATCCACAAGTTGGCCATCATCTGTGGAAATAACATGAAACACTTGCTGTGCTTTCATCAGAAGCCCCAATTTGGCTAATTCCATTAAAATAGTTAAAGCTACTAATATCATTTTATTAGCACTCTAATTGATTAATTATAAGTTAATTCTAAATCAGTTGTATGGCATGATTTATAAACTAATAATTGTGCATTGAGGACACCCAGTAATAAACAAGACATCAAATTTGACTGATGTCCTAAATGCTGCTTACAAAAATGTCACCAGAATGAATTCAAAATGTCTGTCAAATGTTTCACTGTCATGATCTAAATTTGATACTTCTGAACAAATTGACTCTTTCTTCAAAAGCCTAGCTATAGAAACCATGAACCACAACAATTCACTAACTTTTTCCCTTGCAAACATTAACAACTGAAAGCCGACATTTTTCTTGTTTTATTACATGCCTCTTAAGCAGGTTCAGAAGCCAGAACACAAACTTTGGCTCCAACTATTTCTGCAAGTTTGAATTTTGAACCTCTGTTGAAGATGAAGAGAGAAAACACAGAACAATATTCTACTTTTCTTTGGATAATGTAATATAGGATATATAATCTGACCTGATCAACAGTTTAAAGAACCAATACCTGCATGGAAGTGAGACTTGAATTAATTTGAAATTTGTCAAGTAGCAGAAAACAAATATTACTATAGTCATGATCACTTATCAGGGAAAAACTGATAGGAACTTGCAAAGACAAATTTATAAGCAACCAACCCATGACAGCCCTAAACGCTGGTCAACTACAAAACATAACCCCAACCATAAAATTATTGGATAAAGCTGTTTTTATTAAGTTTAGCATTGAAACATATTGAAGTTGACCTGCTAAATTGATCCTTTGGACATACCATGAGGCCCTTCCCCTAGTTGACGCCCGGGAGGTTTGAGGGGGTTTTTTCATCTTTGTTTATCCATAACTCCCCAACAATTGGTGTCTCCACTTGCTTCTTGTCAATGCTTTGACCCTATATAAATATCTCAAACTCTCCAACACAATACATCACAACTTCAAATCCACAACTGAAGAAAGAGTGAGAGAGATGGCTGGCATTGAAGGTTCACCTGGAAGCTCCATGCATGGAGTCACTGGCAGAGAACAGACCTTTGCCTTGTCAGTGGCTTCCCCTATGGTCCCAACAGACACAACCGCCCATTTTGACCTTCCTGTTGATTCTGAGCACAAGGCCAAAGTGTTCAAGCTCTTCTCCTTTGCCAATCCTCACATGAGAACATTCCACCTCTCCTGGATTTCCTTCTTCACCTGCTTTGTGTCCACATTTGCAGCTGCTCCCCTCGTCCCCATCATCCGCGACAACCTCAACCTCATGAAGTCAGACATTGGAAACGCTGGAGTTGCTTCTGTCTCGGGAAGCATATTCTCCAGGCTCGTGATGGGTGCAGTTTGTGACCTGTTGGGGCCACGATATGGCTGCGCGTTTCTCATCATGCTCACGGCCCCAACAGTGTTCTGCATGTCGTTCGTGTCCGATGCAGCAGGCTACATAGCCGTCAGGTTCATGATAGGATTCTCCCTCGCGACGTTTGTGTCGTGTCAGTACTGGATGAGCACCATGTTCAACAGCAAGATGATCGGGCTCGCCAACGGAACTGCAGCTGGATGGGGGAACATGGGAGGAGGAGCCACTCAGCTCATAATGCCTCTGGTTTACGAACTCATCAGGAAATCCGGCGCCACCCCCTTCACCGCCTGGAGGATCGCCTTCTTCATTCCCGGATGGCTTCATGTTGTCATGGGAATCTTGGTCCTCACCCTAGGCCAGGACTTGCCTGATGGCAACCTCAGCGCCCTCCAGAAGAAGGGTGAAGTTACTAAAGACAAGTTCTCCAAGGTCAGTATTGAAAAACTCTTTTCTCTCCCTCTCTCCGCTCCAATAAATTGTTCACTGAATCTGATCCGTAACGCTACTGTTCTTGTTCAGGTTATGTGGTATGCTGTAACAAACTACAGGACTTGGATTTTTGTCCTCCTCTATGGATATTCCATGGGTGTTGAATTGTCCACTGATAACGTCGTTGCTGAATATTTCTTCGATAGGTATGTATCTCGATCATGATCAAGCAGAGTATGTTCACAGTTAAATATAGTGGAGAATCTCAACTGACCATAAGATGTGATTTTGTGACAGGTTTGATCTGAAGCTTCACACAGCTGGAATCATAGCAGCTACCTTTGGAATGGCCAATCTCGTGGCTCGCCCCTTTGGAGGATACGCTTCTGATGTAGCGGGGAGGATGTTCGGGATGAGAGGCAGGCTATGGACCCTCTGGATCCTCCAAACCTTGGGAGGTGTCTTCTGCATCTGGCTCGGACGTGCAAACTCACTTCCCATAGCAATCTTGGCTATGATTCTCTTCTCCGTTGGAGCTCAAGCTGCCTGTGGAGCTACTTTTGGGATCATTCCTTTCATTTCTCGGAGATCTTTGGGTATAATATCAGGGCTCACAGGTGCGGGAGGAAACTTCGGGTCTGGATTGACCCAACTGATCTTCTTCTCGACCACGAGATTCTCTACAGCTGCAGGTCTGTCCTGGATGGGGGTCATGATCGTGGCCTGCACTCTTCCTGTGACTCTCGTGCATTTCCCCCAATGGGGCAGCATGTTCCTTCCGCCGACAAAAGATGTTGTGAAATCTACTGAAGAGTGCTACTACGGGTCTGAGTGGGACGAGGATGAGAAGAAGAAGGGGATGCACCAGCAGAGTCTTAAGTTTGCTGAGAACAGCCGGTCAGAGCGTGGCAAGAGAGTTGGCTCTGCACAGACTCCACCTGGTTCAACACCAAATCATGTTTAAATGCCAAAAGCAAAATGGATACGATACCATCATGCCATTTCAATCCAGATGTGATACTATGGTATCACATCTTTTACCTTTCTAGTAGTCGAAATAAGATTTACAGTTTCAGTGTATACTATGGTTTAATCCTTCAAATTACTTGGCATAGAGGAGTTTTAATGTGTTTATAAAATTCAAACCATCTTTCTACAGCTACAGCTATAAAAATCAGATCACCTTGAATTCACACAACTATAAAAATCAGATCACCTTATTATCACAGAATGCCAGCAAATTCAGAATGATGATTATGAAAATTTCATGAAGTAATTCTGAAAAGGGAGAGGTAGAACAAGAAGAAAACTTAGAGGGAATATATCTATCATTCATCAATTGAAGTGTAAAACAAGTGAACTCACTTCATCGAGCGTGCTAGTCGTCTCATAGTCTCATTGGAATCTGCATTTGGAAAAGATATCAATTAGATAGACCAGGCATAAGAAAGTAGATGTGGATGAACATGTTAAAGTTTTGGGATCTGTTTAACTGTTTTTCTGGCGTGCCATTTGTACTAGAAATGAAGTCACAGTTTTGTTTACATGGTTATCGACATGCTTCACTTTACATGGTTTAGAAATGATATGTAGGATAATACACAGCATTTATGCGTCATAAGATTTTTCCTCAATATGACAAACAGTAGCAATTAAAATCGTGACCGACAACTTGCTTTACTCTAGAAAGCACAAGTACTATAACATGCTCTTCCCCAAATTGCATATGACATGACAAAAACGAATCCAATCTTTATCATTAGATATTTGCAATCCTCAATTTGTAAAGGATTCTAGGGGAATCTTACAAAACAATTGACATATTAAAAAAGAAAAGGGTCTTTCTACTAGGACTTATGAAAGGAGCTTACTAGGAATAAAACTCAATTCAGTATGGCACATCTTCTGCTCGATTGTTCTTGCCAAGTTACTAAAAACCATTTCAGAAGAAAAGCACATATGAAACTTTCTCCTTTTCATTACATACATTTGTGGAGTTTATATATTACTACATATGCTTAAAAGCCGAATCTGTTGTTGTAACAAAAAAAGAGCACATATATTCTGTAAGCTGTAAAATATAAATCTAGTGTAAATCAGTTACAAACCTCAGTTGCTTCAGAAACCTAGTTCTCCTCACAAGAAGAGAAAGTGGTGCACCTGCCACTGACTCACAGAGGCACCAATTGCCACACAAGCTGCTATTTCTGGCAGACCAGCAGAGAGGTTCTCTTCCTCGTTCTTGCGGCTGTACATGTAATGACGAATAAATACAGACTTTATGCCTCTTGTCTTGTCTACAGTTGCTTCACAATCAAAACTAAGATTAAGTTCAGCTACAGCTACCATCAATTCATTCACATTATGATTTAGTTTCTACCCCCGAGTGATTTAAAATAAGCTTATTGTGTTAGTGCGTTGGACTAATCATGTTCAAGAATCGAAACTTGCATCACAGGATTAAGCTAGAAAACAAAAATTAAAGCCATAAACGGTGGTCAGTTCTCTAGGCTGTAGAGGTAGTTCTGCTAAGCATAATATATAATTCAGTGGTTATATAATCAAATCTCATATCTGCAAATAGCGACCGCGAAGTCATTAGTCATATATTTCCTCAGCTGGAGAAAAATGTTCGAAACTCAACCGCATTTGCTACGCTACCAAATCAGATTCCAAGTCCAGCACCATCAGTTCCAGTACTCAATATCAGTGTTATAAAAATCACTAAGCGCTAGTCGGGCGGAGAGGGCTTTTTGGGAACTAATTGGGGATTAAACAGAAAATAAATCAGATTGAAGGATTACTCGGGGAATAATCGGACAAAAAAAGAGAAATAGCTCCCACAAGTTTCAACTGAAATCACCCAAACTCAAAGATAATCAACAATTCAATATGCATGCCAATTGTCACCCAAAAACTCAATCTGATTTCTGAGTCACTTTCCTAATCCTTAACAAACATGAGTCTACAAAAAATAATCAAAACCCTAATTATGTTCCAAAATTGAACAAGACCCCAATAGCATTTATGAAGCAGAAGAGCATTAGATGAAGAAATCATCGCTTTCCTCGTGACATTATAGGGCTCGTGTTTAATTCAAACATTAAATAATTCTGGACGCCCTCTGTGTCTCGATCGAGGTTGTTCATCGCCCACAACAACTGTGGTTGATTTCGAAGGCCATAAATAAAAGAACCATCTTTATCGTTGAATTGAAGGAGCCCATAAAATCAGAACCTTCCTCCATAGAGATTAAGGCTTTGGAGTAAATGGGTAATGGTAGATTCAACCAAAGGAACCCACTTTTAATAGATCGCTGAAATCGTACACCAGCAAGCTTAGAGCCCCCAATTTAATTGAGGTGGCGATTTTCATAAATAGCCCTCGCATCAATCAAATGAAGAAGCAATTAGCTCAACGAACCTGAAAGAGAATTGATGATTATTATAAAGCCACATGACAAAACAGCTTATGCATTAAATATGGAAGAGAAAGAGAGAGTTTATTTGAGGTATTTGCTCCAAACCCAAAGGCTGCGAGGCCTTAGCCTTGTTGTGTTGGAATAAATACAGAGCATAGCCAATTTTTATCTACTGCGCTTTGGTTTGTTGGGTATGGTTTAAACATCATTTACACCCTTTTGTTCACTGCATAAATAGAATGGACATCAATACTCTTTAATACAAACCAAGAATTTGTCATGTTTTTAAGCTTTATAAATGAAACAATTGTTTCTAACATATTTGTAAGTCATACAATTGAATTAACCATCTCCAAAGATTAATAGTATACACTTGACCCAATAACAATGGTAAAATATCTTTTAGTTTAAGCTTTCAGTGTCTTATTTTGATTGCAGTAGTTGAATTTGGCATGCACATGTATAAATAAGAAATGGTTCGTTTATGTAATTATATAAATTATTTTTAGATTAATTCTTAAGTATCTTATTGTATTTGTTATTTGGTGTAGTGGTCTAAAGTACTCTTTCTTGACATGAGGTCGGGATTCGATGTTCATCAGTATTCATAGGTCAGAATGAGTTATTAGGTATGTGAGGTGTTATTAAAATATTTAAAAAAAAGTATCTCAGTGTAATTACATACTCTAAATTTAAATAAATTTGT
This sequence comes from Geranium brycei, assembly GCA_036897365.1. Classification (NCBI taxonomy): domain Eukaryota; kingdom Viridiplantae; phylum Streptophyta; class Magnoliopsida; order Geraniales; family Geraniaceae; genus Geranium; species Geranium brycei. The sequence goes on from JAYMTP010002993.1 coordinate 13,862, forward strand.
AAAAACAAATGTTTTTTCGATATATGGTTAAACTTTTCACTACTAAAATAAGACATCATGTAACAAGGGAGAGGATACTTACTCGATTTCCATGTGGGGGATATTAATGATAAAATTAATATAATTTTATGATAATACTAAACATTATTGAATTATTATTCAATGCTCCATAAATCAAAAGGTTTAAGTCATCGTCACCACCACCTGCACAAATTAAATTCTGCATCTACACTACAAAATTTTCATAGCGTGCTGGATTGTTTGTACTGTAGGGGCCATGATCTTATTTTGCGAAAGAGATCATGATAATTCATTAAATCGTATTAATTTTCTTTTAACGTCTTTTAGTAATAGCAAAAAACAGTTGGAGTTAGTTGGAAAAATATTAAAAGACACACAGATAAAGACAGTTTAATCAGCTGCCAGGGCAGCTCTGACGTGGCGCAACCAGAATGTTAACACGTGGGGCCCATTCGGACAAGATACGATGATTGGGCAAAGGATCTGTGTGAGAGTAAGTAAGTGCAAGTCACGAGAGGTGGAAGGAAGGCTCCATCCATCTTCATGGCTGGTTTTAAATTCCAACCCAACAATTTAATTTCTCTATCTATTCTTTTTCATAGCAGTAATTTGAACTCAGTAAATAATAATAATAATGCGTGTGGATGGCTTGTTTTAATGCTCCTGTATTATTATTATTATTCATACATAAATGTAATAATAAGTGTGGTTTTTATGTGACTTCATTGCCCTATCTAGCTAATCTACACAAACAATTTGAAAAAAGTTTCCAACCCCAACCCACTTCCTTTGATGACATTGATGGATACTGATATGCAATTGCTTAGACATCCACATCCAACTTTTCCAAAGCAAAATTGAAAGCTGTCTCCTATCCACAAAAAATAAATCATATTAAATTAATACTCGACATCTGTATGTTATTTTTGTTAATTTATTTGAAAAATCAAGTTGGTGTGAATTGATATGACTATGATGCTAAAATTAGTAAAATACGAAAATACCCTTGACTGGAAATCAAAATTTCAAATGTAAAAATTTAATTTTAAAATCTAAAATTATATTTTTAAGTCTGAAAATAATTTTTTTGTGAAAGTGTATTTTCACTTTTAAAATTAACATTTTCTATTCAAAAACTTAACAAATGGAAATTTCCTATATATAGGTGTAGCTGACTGACCAAGGTTTAGTTGGGGAAGGTCATGTGGAAAATAGGTTTAGTTGAAAATAGTTATCTGTACTTTTTAAAAAAAATTAAGAGCAGTGTGTCTATTATTAATTTGGAATATTATTTGATTTTGAATGGGGTGAAATGAGAAAGAGATGGATACAAATGTGTGCAATATTAATAGAAGATCACGGGGAGTTTTATGGCTTTTTGTGCAGTGAAAAAGGAGAGGGAGCGAGCAAAAAGCACCAACCTTACGTTATTGCCTTCAACAATGGTTGTGTTGTGGCATATGAATAATGAGCTGTAATGAAAATAATATCTAACCCTTTTATTTTTCTCCACCCACTCACGAGCCCATTTAATTTCACCACCCCTATATAAACCAACCCTCAATACCATGATGCTACACATCACCCAAACACAAACACAAGTTAAAGTTCACAAAGTCACATATTTGTTTTGAAAATGTCTACTCCTCCTGGATCAGTGTTGTGTTTGTTGGCCCTCCTTTCATTTCTGTGCGTGAGCATGGCGATTCGAGAGCTTCCTTCGAGCGCACCGAGCACGATCAAGCCTCTGGTGCCGGCGCCTGGTGGGTACGTGACGATGGAGCCGCAGCTGAACCACAAGCTGCCCGTTTTCCGCATTAAGGAGATCAAGAACTGCATGCCTAAAGGCTACAGCCGGTCGTCGGCTCCGAGCCGCTACGTTAATTACAACACTCTCGGCTCCGGTTGTGCTCCGCTGCACCCTGCTGCTACGTCACCTTGATGCCGCTGATGCTTTTGATGCTTTGCGACTTGCAAGTGTTATTGGTTATGTGTGTGCGTGTACATGTTTTTTTTCTTATGAGTTTTGTTGTCAGATGAGAGAACATATTTAATTTTATGTACCCAAGCAGAGTGTTTTTTGCAATATAGATTATTATTATTATTATTATAATAAGTGTCTCATGCTATAAACCTTTAGAATTGGATGATGAATGTCAATTGAAGGGCATTGTTTTGGACAGTGGCTTGATTTCACTTTTACTTGGGATTTCTCAAAACCAGAATATGATGGAATATTTTTTTAGAGTTTTGGGTTATTTTGGATTTCTAATAAACAATTGGGTCCACCCTTCTACTTAGTACCATAAACGAGCCGAGTTTTTAATGAATTGTTCAAACTCGGTTTGTTACATATTCTGTACGAGTATGTTATAATCGAGTTCGAGCTCAAGATTGAGTTCGTTTAATAAACAAGCCGAGCTCAAACTTAATCTCTTAATGCTCGATAGGTTTGCAAGCTGGCTCATTTAATATTTGATTAATATAATTTTTCACTTTTAATAAATATTTATATTTATAATGGAATTAGACGAGCCGAATTGAGTCGAGGGTTCTCGAGCAAACTCGTTTAATATTTCATGAATTATTATATACATTTTTGTTTAACTAATTTTTAATGAATATTTATGTTAAAATAAAAAAAATTCAATCGTGCCGATGATCACTCTTGCTTTTCTATTTTCATTCAAACCAAATTCAAGTTTGGTTGTATACGCTCATTCGAGCTCGAGCCGAACGGGATGGAACCCACCAAAACTTACACCCCTAGTTCTATTTAATTGGAATTGAAGATTGCAATGACAATAGCATTGTTGTGCGTATGTAAATGTAACCGTGCGGGCAATGGTGTAAATATGGCCCACCCAATTTAGGTACTACAAGTCCAAGAATCATGTGATATCAAACAAACCCTTCCAAATAAATACATATCTGCGGCAACACATTGATTCTCTCCCTCAGGCATTTACAGTTATTTATGCACCATGCTATTAAGTTCTGCATATTTACACAACACAAGTATGAAATATGCGTGGACCACAACATTGGTTCAAATTTGGACTCAACAACGCGGGAAAAAGGAAAAATAAAACACCAAAACTTTGAACTTCACAGGATTGAATAAGCCATCATCAGAACAAGAAGCACTTGACTCTTTCCAAATGATGATTCCGACACAAGTTGATTTCATTTCACAATTGAAGTTGTAATAAATGAAACAGAATTCAAATTGTTGAATAAATAAAAGGTAAAACATGAATAGACCAAGCGCCATTAGAATGGAAAGCTAAAAAGTGAATGGACTGTTGCAGAAAGCAAGGAAGTGTATAGAAACCTTAACTATATAAATCGTCATCATCAGCAGGTGCTTGGGGGGTACTGAATGGATCGGACCTGGAGGTTGCGCCTGTGCCAGCCTCGGAAAACTTGAACTCGCTTCCAAACCCTCTAGACTGCTGTAGAGTCTGAGCAAACGCCTGGTATTTGCGGATATCTGCATCGCTTACACTCCTGCGAGCATACTTCATCGATTCCTCAAAGTGGGCAGCCGTGATCTCTGCTACTTCATCCTCCTCGTCCTCGTCCATAGAGTCTGGATTTGCACTCCTCTTCCTCTCCCTTTCTATGTCCTGAAAATAAAACAAAGTAGAATGAGCCTTGTTTGAGTCATTTACCAATGCAGTGCTATCAAGGATTCCAGATTGCATTTCATATACTTAATTTCGAATGATATTTGGAATTCATTGTTCTAAAAAATTAATCAGGAATTATAGAGGATTAATTGGGGACTAGTAGGAGATTAATCAGACAAATAGGGGATTTTTAGAACACTATTTTGGGATAAAATGGACTCAATTCAAATTCCATTTCCCTTAGTTTCTACCATAAAAAGTCCCCCCCCCCTTTCTGAAAATTTGAAGTCATAATCATGTTGATCTAAAGAATTACATGCAATCAGCTTAAAAATCTTTGCAAACAGGGATCAGACAATTAAGTTACGATATTTTCCCCATATTTGTTAATTTTAACAGAAACTCCATTTCAAAAACTTATTGACTCGTGGCAAATCAATAGGTTATGAAGCATACCTTCTCAATGTTCTCTCTTATGGCATACTTGCATGCGCGCTGGCATATCTCTGTTATATCAGCTCCACTGAAGCCTTGAGACCACTTGGCAAGCACTCTCAGGTCAACT
>JAYMTP010002994.1:0-18078 GCA_036897365.1 Geranium brycei
AGATACGCATATGTATTATTTATTATTTAGTAAAAATAAAATGAATGATATTTAATTATTTTAATTTCAAACTTGTCAATAGTCACTATTTAAAATTGTTTATAAGTTAAATGTCAACTCAAAATTAATTAGGTGAATTGAATTATACCAGAATTAATTAGATTTAATCAAAATTAACTGATCTAGACTGAGTTAGACCGGATTTAATTAAAATCTGCTCGATTAATCTCTTTAACCGATATTTTGGCCGATTATCACAGTATTGTCGCAGGGAGGTAGAAAATATGATGTATCACTGATATCAACCGATATCTATAACAATGATAGTACCATGTTAATTAATATTGTTCAAATTTCATATGTGAGATTGTTTTTAAGAGTTTCGCGTTTAAAATTGTATTCATTGGACGAGGGAGAAACACATATGTAAACCACTTGAAAGTTTTGTGAGTGATTTAAGAATTTCAAGTTTACAATACATTATTCAAGCGCAATCATTGCACAATCATTGCACAAATAACATGTTATAAATAAGTCGAGCTCTATTATTTTGTACCGTTCATGCTATGAGTACAAGTTATCTCTTAGAAATTCAAATCTAAAAGCACGTCAATTAAGTTGTGAATAGCCGTACATGAATTGCTATGACGTTTTGAATACAAGCAATGTGAAAAACTTTAGATTCATAAAATATTAAAGGGAAATTTACGATCACTATCCTTAGTATGCGACTCTTTCACTTGACTACTGTCAACTAAATTATGTTTCAATTCACCACAGGAAACTATTTTTATGTTTCACCGTCCTTAATTGAGTTAAATTTAATGTAAAATGTTCATATTACCCTTGTATTAAAAAATAAAAAACAAAAGTAAAAATTAAGTTCAATATTGATTTTTTTAATAAGGTTTTTCAAAATAATATTAAAAAAACCAATTTAACAATATTTTTTTACAAAGATAATATTCTAATGTGTTTTTTATCTATTCCATAAAAAAATATTTTTAAAAAAGTTATTTTTTTAATGCATGAGTATTTTAGACATTTAATAACATTTGAAAGTTAAACAATATTTTTTCCATCTATTTTAACGGCATTAGAGGTGAAATGATAAGATTATTTTTTTTCTCATATTGAATTGAGACATAAATTAGTTGATGGAAGTGAAGTGAAGTGAAAAAGTCGCATAAGAAGATAAATATAATTTGTTGTAATTGAAAAAATTAACATAATGATTTATGTCTTATCATATTTGTGATAAAAAGTCTAATATTAAACTTTACATTCAAAAAGTATTAAAGTCTTCAAATTCACGTTAAATATAATTTATTCTAATTGAAAACATTAATATTATGAATTATATCTTACCATATTTGTGACAAAAAGTCTAAAATCAAACCACTCACTTAAACCAAATAACTATTTTCATACTACTAATCCCGGTATACAATAGCACTCCATTCAAAATCATTATAATTAATGCTAATATTCACAACATGGTATGCAAAATAAGTAACAAATTAAAATTACTATATGAATGTAATTAAACATTAAGTGAGTGTATGAGTAACAAAACTTCAACACAGATCTCAATAGTTGGAAATTACAATATACAGGAACAAAATTTAAAATTTATTTATTAAATTAAAAAAATAGTTTCTATATACATGACTGAAAATTAGATTTGTATTCATTACACACAAGTTGGAGCATTCACACTTGTCACATTCAATCTCCACCATCATTGGAAGGACCACACTATTCGTTTCTTGGTACCTACCTTCAACACCAAGCAATTTACATATATTATCACAATGCTTATTTGCTACATTACAACCACCTTAATTTATGTAAATCCAAATTAGTCACAAAAATGACCCTCCAACTACCCACAAATTACAGATCTAACCACACAGAATTTCCTCTTTTTTTATTCGAATTATGGGCCGTGATAGATGTTGACGTGTCTCGGTGAATCGAATCTAAACCGAACATAATTTATCCGTGGCATCAAATAAAAGTATGCGAATATATATTTGATGTTTTATTTATCCAAAAGAAAAAGTTTTTCTAATTTTTAGGGGCTCAAATTGCAAGAAGATAAAATTGTGTGGCTTTAAAATAATAAAAAAATTATCTCAGAGAGAGGCTGTGCACACCGTTCAATACACGTCAGCGTCCGTTACAGCTCACAACAAAAACCATCCCATAATGTCTCCTCAGTTATATCGTGCGGTGGGTTCCATGTTAACGTACTGTGCAGACTCATTTGAAGCCGTTGCTGCACTAGTGTTCCCATCACCGACAATTTCAACGGCGAGGTTTAGGATCACTCATTTAAGTTTCGGTGTGCTCGAAGCAGGGGATTAGGCCCGAGGATATGGTAAAATAGGAAAAACCGCAATAAAAGTGGAAAAATCAGGTAAAAAGAAAAGATTCCGACACCGATGCTTTGGAGGTGGGTCCCACATAAGCTTATCGTTTCTCGCGTTTCTACGTTACTTTCCACCAGCTTTTACACTGTAGCCCAATCATGACCATTGATTTTTACTAAATTGGAGACTGCACTAAATTCAATAAATCAACGGTCGTGATTCAGAGTTGTGAATGCACCCACAACGGATAGATCCGTACCCTAGCCCACCTCCCTCACACTCCCAAATCACCGCATTTCCACTATAAAACGGGTGAGTCCTCTGCAGATAAGTCTCTCTCCTCTCTCTGTGTGTTTGTGTTTCACGCGCTCGCTCGACTCTGTATCTCCTTCTTCTCCGAGGGGGCTCTGTTTTTTGTTTTTGTTTTTCCGGCGATTGTGGGGATGGGATCGGCGACGCTGTTGTCGGAGCTCGCGACGGAGATCGTGATTCCGATCTGCGCCGTGGTCGGGATCGTGTTCTCGCTGGTGCAGTGGTTCCTCGTGTCGCGCGTGAAGGTCACGTCCGACCGCCACTTGCCGGGATCTCCGCGGCCGAGCAGCAACAAGAATGGGTACAACGATTACTTGATCGAGGAGGAGGAAGGGCTCAACGACCACAACGTTGTTGCCAAGTGCGCCGAGATTCAGAATGCCATCTCCGAAGGTGACAGATCTTTAGACCTTTCTGCTCTGTCCTGTAACTTCTGTTGTTTTTTTTTTTGCTTTATTTCGTAGATTTCGTGTTTGGGTTCGAGAAACTGGAGGGAATCGGGAGTTTTGAACTTCTGGGTTTCCTGTGGTGAAGAAAGGTTGGATTTTTATTTGTGTTTGGTTGTTCAGAAAATGTGAGAAGACGAAGGGAAGTGATTTTTTCTGAACCGTTTCCTTTGTATTATCTATACGTTTCAGTGTGCTTTAATTGGAAAATTTTACTTACTTTTCCACTGCATTTTCTTTTAGTGAGAAAGGGTCATGTTTGGTTTCTTAGAAGACTGTAAGAAACCAGTAGGAAAGTGGAATCACTTTTCTTGCTCAGTCCAGTGAGCTTTGACATCATTCAGATCCAAATGGAGAACCCAGATCTAAAATTGTTCACATTAATATAGATGTTAAACAATGGCCAAACTAAGTTTTAGGTTTTGGATTTTCTTAGCCTGGAATGATGCATGCTTGTAACATGCAGTAGATTTGAATTTGCATTCCCATTTTTGAGTTGATTTCATCATAGATCTACTTTTTGTTTAAAAGTATGTGTTCCCCATGTCCTATGTGTTTGGATCTACCTAATGTTTGTGTGTAAGTTTATCTTGATGTAGGTAATTATTTTTGTCTTTTCTTAATAAGTACATTTGACAGCTTTGGTATAATGATAATAATGATTTCATTTATCATATTTGATTCCATGTGGTGCACATGCATGCTAATATAATCTAATCTTTCCATGTCAACTAAATTAATTTTAATGTGCAATTGTATATAATAATGTTATTTTCTTGATTGGAGATTTTTTACCATATTGTAATTAGTAGCATTATGTTATGTTCATGTTATTACTGCAAGTTAACTTGTTTGATTCAGATTTTAGTACTTTCAGCTTACCTTACTCGCTTACAATTCAAAACAATAGTTTTGGTCTTAATGGTCTGTGTCTATATTGATTCAATCTTTGTTTTGGATGTAACAGGCTCGACTTCATTTCTCTTCACCATGTACCAGTATGTTGGAGTTTTCATGGTTGCTTTTGCTGTTCTGATCTTTGTCTTCCTTGGCTCCGTCGAGGGCTTCAGCATGAAGAGCCAGGCTTGTACTTACGACAAGACAAGGACTTGCAAGCCCGCTCTTGCCACCGCACTGTTCAGCACTATCGCATTCGTGCTTGGCTCCATAACGTCAGTGGTGTCTGGTTTTCTCGGGATGAAGATTGCTACATATGCGAACGCAAGGACAACCCTCGAAGCAAGAAAGGGTGTTGGAAAGGCTTTCATTACTGCATTCAGGTCTGGTGCTGTTATGGGTTTCCTCCTTGCTGCGAATGGTCTGTTGGTGCTGTACATTGTCATCAACCTCTTCAAAATGTACTATGGCGATGATTGGGAAGGCCTGTTTGAGGCTATTACTGGTTATGGTCTTGGCGGTTCTTCTATGGCTCTCTTTGGAAGAGTTGGTGGCGGTATCTATACCAAGGCTGCTGATGTTGGTGCTGATCTTGTTGGGAAGGTTGAAAGGAACATACCCGAGGATGACCCGAGAAACCCAGCTGTATGTAACTTTCAACATTCCGATCTCCCCCATGAACTGATTTTGTATTTTCCTGCTAATAATTAAATATGTTTTACTGTTGTGTAGGTGATTGCTGACAATGTTGGCGATAATGTTGGAGACATTGCTGGAATGGGGTCTGATCTATTCGGGTCATATGCTGAATCTTCTTGCGCTGCCCTTGTCGTTGCGTCCATCTCTTCTTTTGGAATTAACCACGACTTCACAGCTATGTGCTACCCTCTGCTCATCAGCTCAGTCGGTATCCTCGTTTGTTTGATCACCACCCTCTTTGCCACCGATTTCTTTGAAATCAAGGCTGTGAAGGAAATCGAACCAGCATTGAAGAAGCAACTAGTCATCTCCACAGTTCTCATGACTATTGGAATTGCAGTCGTTAGTTGGGTTGCATTGCCATCGTCCTTCACCATCTTCAACTTCGGAACCCAGAAAGTCGTCAAGAACTGGTATACCATTTTTCTCTTCTGAATGAACAAGTGACTATAAACTCATAACTTTCAAGATTTCGATTTTGGCATATAATGACACGATTTGAATTTACAGGCAGCTATTCTTGTGTGTTTGTGTTGGTCTTTGGGCTGGACTTATTATTGGGTTTGTGACCGAGTACTACACTAGCAATGCCTACAGGTAATTTTTTGAACAAAACACGTCTCTCCATAATTGTTGCTTTGAGATGCTTGTGTTAACGTGTGGATCTTTCATCGGCAGCCCCGTGCAAGACGTTGCTGATTCATGCAGGACCGGTGCTGCAACCAATGTCATCTTTGGCCTTGCGTTGGGGTACAAATCGGTCATCATCCCGATCTTTGCCATTGCAGCAAGTATTTTTGTTAGTTTCAGCTTTGCTGCAATGTACGGTATTGCAGTTGCTGCTCTTGGAATGCTGAGCACCATCGCCACTGGATTGGCCATCGATGCTTATGGCCCAATCAGTGACAACGCCGGAGGCATTGCTGAGATGGCCGGCATGAGCCACAGGATCCGCGAGAGGACTGACGCTCTTGATGCTGCCGGAAACACCACCGCCGCCATTGGAAAGGTTTGAGTCACCAAAACGATATATCTAATATATATTTTTTTAATTTTTAGTTGAAAATTAAGAATTCAATTCTCGTCTGTTGTGTAGGGATTTGCCATTGGATCGGCTGCGCTTGTGTCATTGGCGCTCTTTGGCGCCTTTGTTAGCCGGGCAGCGATCTCAACCGTTGACGTCTTGACCCCAAAAGTGTTCATTGGGTTGCTTGTGGGAGCTATGCTTCCTTATTGGTTCTCCGCCATGACGATGAAGAGCGTGGGAAGTGCAGCTCTTAAGATGGTTGAGGAAGTGCGTAGGCAGTTCAACACTATCCCGGGTCTCATGGAGGGAACAGTGAAGCCGGATTACGCCACCTGTGTCAAGATCTCCACCGACGCATCCATCAAGGAAATGATCCCTCCAGGTGCCCTTGTCATGCTCACGCCCCTCATTGTCGGAACCTTCTTTGGCGTGGAGACCCTCTCCGGCGTTTTGGCAGGCTCCCTCGTTTCTGGCGTCCAGGTAATGTTACATAAATGGTTTAAGAATTGCTGAAAGGCTGTGAGTGAAGTCAGGGTCGTTTATATGAGGTAGTTGGTTTGAATCCTCATGATGATGATTTTTGATGAATACCAGTCGTTTATTATGCTCTCTTGGTTTTGGTTTTTGACAGATAGCGATATCTGCATCAAACACTGGCGGTGCCTGGGACAATGCTAAGAAGTACATTGAGGTAATTTTTATTTTGACATGCAAGTGAATTTAGGTCAGGACTCTAAAAATCCTAGACTGGTATTATTAATATAATATCTGATTATTTTGATTAATCTGATTAAACCCTGATTAGTCTTCTAAAGCTCTATCTGATTAGCGCCTAACATTTTTTAGGATACTAATTTAGGCAAATTTGAAGTACATTAAGATAATTTTTATTTTTGACGATGCGAGTGAATTTTGTCTGGTGTTCTAAAAATCCTCTACCAGTCTGATAAATCTATGATTTATCTAATTATAATTAAATCATGGCTAGTCTTCAAAGGCTCTATTTGTCTGATTATCACTTATACATTTTTTAGAATATTGATTTAGGCAATATGTGTAATGATTGTCACAGGCTGGTACCTCTGATCATGCAAGAAGCCTGGGACCGAAGGGATCAGACCCACACAAGGCTGCTGTGATTGGTGACACCATTGGAGACCCTCTCAAGGACACTTCAGGGCCGTCACTCAACATCCTCATCAAGCTCATGGCGGTGGAGTCTCTCGTGTTTGCGCCATTCTTTGCCACTCACGGCGGTCTTCTTTTCAAGTACCTCTGAGACTATGGGGACAACAGAAACACACACAAGAGTGAAAGGTGACCGTCGTTACATCGTTTTCTTGAAGTGAACCTTATTTTGGATTTTGGTAGCTGAATCTTAATTCTTGATGATGATGATTATGATCTTGATTTTTAGGAGAGTAGCAGCATGTGTCGGTTCTCTTTTTTATACTCAGTAGAGTAGCTTGAGTCTTGAATTTACTTACCTTGTACCTTAAATCTCTTGTTTTGGATTATTAAGCAAATGGAACATCATCTTGGCTTCTGAATGATTCAGGTTCCTGTTTTTAGCTTATTTTCGGGTTATGTCAATTGAATGTGTGAAATAAGAGATGTGAAGTGTATTGGCTTTAAATAGTAGCTAAATGTAGCTGTGACCAACCATGTTATTGCATTAAGATGTTGAAAACAGACCTATTCACTCCATTAATGTCTGACCACAGACCAACCATGTTTTTGAATTCGACACGCACATGGAGCTACTAAATTAGGTACACAATGACAATGTCATTGAAGAAGCCCAATTAAACAGTAGATTTGGATATCGGAAACCAAATATAGGAACCATGGGCAATTGCAAAATTCAAATTTACGAATTAGGGCTAATTTAAGAGCATATATTTTTGAAAATTATAAGAGTAGAATCTTAAAAGACCATGAACCTTTGTTTTTTATAAATAAAAGGCAGTAAACTTTTTTTCTTCTTCTAAAATGTGTCAAAAATAACAAAAATGTCTTTTGAATTGATTATTTTGGTTTATTGGAGTTATTCTTTTGGCTTGCACTTCATTGATGTTTAATCAAATATAAATTAATTAGTAGTTAGGAATTCAAGAGGAAAACCATAAAGTCTAGCTGAAATTTCTTTATTCCAAAGGCATTTTTTTTATTTTTGAACAAATATATACATTTTGTAAAGAAAATGACAAACTTTCATCAATTTTTGTATTTTACTTGTTACAAAATTTAACATATTCAAGATTTTTTTTTGAATAATTACATCATATTCTTATTCTATTTAAGATCCTTCTAATCTCACGTATTCAGCAAAATTCGACATATATTATGATATGATATTTTTACAAGGTGTTGTGTTGTTTGTTAATGACAAAAAAAACTCCAAATTTTATATATTTGTACAGAGGGTTTATATTTTTATAATATATATAACAATTTTTTACCATCTTTTCCAAATTATATTACACATGGAAAAATTAAAAATAAATTTAACCAAAAATAATATTATATTACTCAAAAAATTACTAACTTTTTATCATGAATATTTATGTCATTTTAATTGGAGGAGACATTACTTGGTCTATTTTGGTATGTTTCGATGATTTTCAATAAATTATATAATTTTTTTTATATTTTACAATAAAACTTTATAATCAACAAAATATGAAAAAATCCTTATAAAAATGAATTACTACATTGTCAAAATTTTCAATTTTATCCCCACAATATATCTTTATTTAATTTTAAGGAACCACATTATTACTGATCGAGTAATATTGAAGAGCCAAACTTGTTAAGCTACTTTATGAGTGTAAAGTAAGGTTCAAAAATAAAAGCTGAATGTTTTAAATTAAAGTGACGGTGCTGCAAATATTGTTAACATTTCCTTTTCTTTCACATTTATTCATGATTTTTGTTAGCTTCTTTGTTGTCTTTGTCAAAGTTAGCATTTGCCTTTAGTTTCCATCATCAATCATTGTCATTCAAATTCATATCTAAATAAATAATATGTAACTCCTTATTTTCAAGGTGGGATCCTTATAATTCAATCCACTAATTTATATATTTTAAAAGACGAGATAATAAAATTTGATTGAATATTATTATAGGGTGATCAAAGAATTTCAATTTATATTAATTTAATGATTAAGTTGAACTCAAACTTAATTTTTCAAAATTAGATAAATTTTTGGGTTAAATTATTTAATTTATAATTGAATATGTACAGCAAAATTTAAATGAATTGAACTAAATAAGCTAAATTCAATTTTATTTTTCAAATTAAGTCCAAGAAAAACAGTTAATTTTCCATGTGAAATCGAGTTTTAATGAAATTCAATTCAGTTGGACTTGTTTACATTCTCAATTAGGATGAGTGATAAATGTTGGACCTTCGTCACCTTCGATGGTGATACAACGTCGTTTCTTGGACCTCGATGATGACAAGGTTAAGCTTCTCTCTATATATCGTGGCGTCTCTCCCAATCCTTCCTCGACCCATCTCTCTGACGGTGTCTCTGATTTTCTTTCCTTATCTTTTCTCCTGCATTTTGTTTGTTTCTCGAGAAAATCGAGGAACAAAGGAAAAGCATATCTCGGATCCAACCCAATCTTCCTCTCTTCCGACCCATCTCCGTATGTTCTCCAAGTTTTCACTTTTCAGGTCTCTCCATCTTCATTCTGTTTGGTTGCTGAGAAAACAATGATGGTTTGGGAGAAAATTCAGTAAAGTAACATCAATGAGTGATGGGTTTTGTTTCTTCTTTGAAAAGTTTGAGCCTTTTAATTTCTTCACTCTTTGTAGAGTTATTATTGCTCCTTAGAAACAGAATAGAGCTTCTCTGCATTTTCTGAGTTTTGTAACTTTATAATTGAATTGGGATTTTGAGCAGTTTGTGATGAGAAAATTTAGGAAAGTAGCATGAATTGAGTGATGGGTTTTGCTCGTTCTTTGCAAAATTCGAATCTTTCAACTTCTTCACTCTTGTAGAGTTATTATTGTTCCTTCTCTGCATTTTCTGAACTTTGTAACTGTATACACTGAATTAGGATTTTGAGATCCATTTCTTTTGGGAAGATGATTATTGATGGGGCCTGGTGTGTTTCTCAGATTCATTGCTGTACAGTGAGAAACAATGGGTAGTGCATCATCAATGTTGACCCAATATGACATTGAGGAAGTTCAACAATACTGCAATCACTTATGTGGGTTCTCTTTACTCTTATGTGCTTTTTCTTTGCTTAATCTGAAACTTGATGTGTTCTTGGTGTGGAAATCAGTTACTCAACAGGAGATAGTTTCATTGTACCAAAGGTTTTGCCAGCTCGATCGGAGCACTAAGGGTTTCATTTGGGCTGATGAGTTCTTATCAGTGCCTGAGTATGCTATGAACCCACTGTCTCAGGTAGTAGTAGTCTCTTGGCTTTGGGATTGTGATGTAATTGTTGAATTATATGTTTATCTGATCGCTTGGCTTTGCGGGTTTACACAGAGATTGCTGAAGATGGTTGATGGGTTAAATTTCAAGGATTTTGTGGCCTTCTTGTCTGCATTCAGCGTTAGAGCAAGCAATAAGCAGAAAATCGAGCGTAAGCGAAATATTCCTTTACTGCACAAAACTTTGATGACACTGTTAGCAGATTTGTTAGTGCTTATAGTACAAATCAGCAGATGACACTGTTTTTAGGGGTTTAAGGTTAGAACAACCGGAGTAAGTTTAAAGTCTTCATAGCAGACAGTTTATTTTGGTTTGAAACTGTGTTTTTCTCAGAAAAATATTGGAGTACACATTATGTAGGCCTTTGTGCAGTGCTTATATTAATTTCATTGATTTGATATGTCTCAGTTATTTTCAAAGTATACGATTCAGACAGTAACGGGAAGGTGGTGTTCAATGACATATTAGAAGTGCTGGAAGATCTGTCCGGTTCGTTCATGTCCAATGAGCAGAGAGAGGTATCACATGAATTTAAGCATTCTTGTAGATGATTGTTTTTGTCTCATAACATGTAAATAGTTTTGGATGTTTTGTACTGCATCTGATATTTTTTGGCCCTACAGCACGTGTTTCATTCATCACAATGCTATTTGATCACATTCACATTTGCTGTAGATTTTGTAGTTAATCAGTTTCTTACAACATTGTTCTTCATTTTGCAGGAAGTATTGAGCCGACTTCTACACGAAGCAGGTTACACTAGAAAATCTTCTTTAATATTGGACGACTTCATCAAGGTATTCAATACAAAACTTCAGAATACACATAATTTCATGTTCATGACATGTTAACACCATTGCTATCGTTGCGCTTCAGGTTTTCGGTAGTTTTGGTCCTAAAATGGAAATTGAAGTTCCCGTGGACTAAAACTTGCAGCACACATTGCTTACTTTGTGGAACAATTCTGATGAAACTGGAAGCTGCTGTAATGCCCATCCTTTTCTTCTTTCTTTTTTCAACATGAAACAAAAAGTATGGAACAACCTGTAAATTTACAAATAAAATGATATATCATGTATCAGTATCAGCTTCAGTTTTACTATACTATTGCACTATACAATATCAATGAATGTTTGGTATTTGGTTTGTGTATCAATTCTCTCTCTGTTTAATTAAATTGCTTAAAAGATGAAATTTCATGATCAATGATCAGGGAGACAAATAAAAATTATTCAAACATACATTGTTTCTGAAATTCATAGTAAACAAGCCTTGAAACCCTTGTTTAATTCCTGAGCATCCAACTTCTTTCCTATGAACACAATCTTGTTGATTCTTGGTTCATCTGCGCCCCAAGAACGATCAGGCGATCCTTCAAATATGTCATGAACTCCCTGTCATTTCACATGACAGTCGAATTTAGATTAAGTTTGGTAATTCAATATCAGAACATTAGTTGAAAAAGACCAACTCACCTGAAACACAAATCTTTCATCCATGCCCTCAACGGATAGGAGACCTTTCATTCGATATATGTCATCACTGTGCTCCATCAGCAATGTGCTTAGCCACGTATTAGCCTGAAAAGGTAGAGAGTAAGTTGCTTATTGACTTTGTTGCCTTCGGTCCTTTATTTTAAATCTATATGATCAGTTCGGGTGAAAATAACAATCATGGAGCCAACCTTCTCAAGATCCAAGCTCCCTTCACAAACTATGCTGACAGAAGAAACACCAGGATCATGAGTGTGATCATGGGAATGGTGATCATCATGATGTTCTGCATATCACCAAAACTATTAATATCAAGGTCCACCGAAAACTGGCATTTGGCATTCAATAATTTCTATATAGTATCTTAATCTGAATTTATCAAGTTTGTCGACTTCATATGCCCGGTTTTGGGAATTGGAAAGTATACCAGTGGTCGCTTATAGGTTCTTGCAATATCAAGGATTGCATGATGACAGAGAACACCATACAGATAAAACATGAACATTCAGAATTGTTAGTGCCAAGAGAGTTACCATGCTTGTGATCATGTTCATCATGGTGATGATGATGGTGATCATGTTCGTAATCATGGCCATGACTTGAATGGTCTTCCTCTGCACTCTCAGCATCGATAGCACACTCAATCCTGGTAGTAAACAAACAGAAATTATATTACAGCTACAAAATCACAAACCAGGCTTCATTATGAAATGAGTAGCTGAGTTCAATATGTCTATTAAACATGGCAGCATTGTTGTATGTCAATAAGAAAACCATTTCAACAATAAAAAAATGATGTGACAAGATCTGATATGGTGAGAAAATTAAGAATGGTTCAAGGAAGTTGTGAATAACTTCCAACATAAAGACAACAATTTCATGGGAACGGGGCTGAATTCTGTATCTCCTAATATGTGTGCATATGATTATGATATATAAGAGAGAGGCATCAAAGGTGACGTGCCTGAATGAAGGAAAGGAAATGAAGGATCGTGCATAATGGATGAAAAAACAGATGAGCAATTAGACTTTCAAGAAAAGAGTGAGCAGAATTCGGTAATCTTTGAAATGCAGAGTTTTAGCAATGTCATTCTAATTATTTAAGGAAGGTGCTACTGCTATAGCAAACCATGGGATATAATATGGGTTTCAAAAGTTAGCAGATCCTTTTGAAGTTGGGCCATCAGTTACAAACTTACATTAGCAATTAGCCTCCCAAATTGTATTTAAAGAAAAGCTAACTTCAAAAGAGAAGACGGGAGCATCCTTGACTGAAGGAACATAAGAGTTTTATTATATAAGAAATGTAAATGCAATAAGAAAGCAAAAGCTGACCTCTCCAAATCAAAGCCTCCAACCCCAAGAACATAATCCAAGTCAACTTTTCCAAACTCAGTCCGCTTCATATCAGCCATGCGATTTATGTTCTATGATCAAACACAGCACACTGATTTCAATAGACCATTCAAAGGAATTTAACAAACCAATAAACTAGAATGCATATTTTAAAAGGGAATAAGAGGATGAGATACAAACCCTTATGCGGTTGACCAAAGAAGCAACATCTGGCTCGCTTACGAGATCGATCTGGAAACACATGTATAAGCATGTCAGTTGTCTGCACAGCAACAAAATTCATAAACGGAATTTGAGAAATAATCTCCCAAGATGACTGCTTGCTTCTCAATGACTCAAACCATAGTCTCATAAAAGTGCAAGAGCATCAAAAAGAGAACATGAAGCTCCACCAACTCTAACTATCAGTGTGATATCACAAAACTTCTATTTCAGCGGGCTAGTCGAAGCAAGCCAAGAGTGTGACAGCCATAAGTAATCATAATACCTTGTTTACTATAATACGGTCAGCATAAGCAATTTGCTCTATTGCCTCATTGACCACTCCTTCCGGCTTGACTTCATCCAAATGAAAATTAGCATGTTTTGCGTCAACTAAAGTAACAACACCATCCAACTTGACATCCTTATAAATATTATCTTCAGCATAAAATGTTTGAATAATCGGGGCCGGATTTGCCAATCCTGCATGATTACAAACAAAGCTTATTCACATACCAGAGTAAGCATAAAGTAAGTTAACGAGACATCTCTTCAAATTCATAAACATTCAGGCATCCAAAACTGAACCACATGTCCGGATGCCCTACCTGTAGTCTCTATCACAATATGATCAAAATTTCCTTTCTTCTTATTGACCAATTCTGAAATCATCCTCACAAGATCACCCCTCACAGTGCAACATAGACAGCCATTATTGAGCATAATTATGTCCTCGGCGCTGGTAGTTTTTGCAGCAACTAGAGAACCATCGATGTCTACTTCCCCATACTGCAAAATCATGATAAAAACAAATAAGTATATATTTAATTTCAAGTGTCGACTTGAATTAAGAGAGTCATCACCAAATGAAAACCCATGATAGCAAAATGCAAAACAAAGCTCAAAATCAAAAAAGAAGAAATCAATGAGACATAAATAACCCCATACCTCATTCTCAATCACAGCAATGCGCTTTCCATGCTCAGCAGTCAATATGTGGTTAAGTAATGTGGTCTGTCAAATTAACACCCACACAAACAAAAAAGCATATAGATATAAGCAAAATCAATGAAACCCTCTAACATTTAACTAAATTTGCATTGAAGACATGAAAAAAACACAACTTTACCACCAAAATCCAACAAACCCATTAAGCAAAACATCATATCATGTTTACACACAAGACCCACAATCCCAAATCAAATTCACAAACCCAAGAAATAAATGTACCTTGCCTGAGCCCAAAAACCCAGTGATAATGGTCGCGGGGATTCGATTATCGGGAGGAATTTCGGAGTCTTCATCGGAGTCCTCCTCCGGGAGAGTATCGGTGGCGGCCGGAGCCGTCGCGAACCTGCGAAGGCCACTCCTGGTATTGACCAAACCACCGGGAGCTGATACAGCTATTGATCGAAACGACGACGTTTTCAATGTCAGAGGGTTGAATTGAAATGGGAACGGAGTGGCGCCAAGTCGAGAAAGAGAGTCTGGCCGGCGAGGGGTGAGGCCGAAGACGGCGGTGCCCAGCTCTACTGATGTCGCGGCCATGGCTTTGCCTCTTCTGCTTCTGCTAATGATGGGTTTTATCTTTTCAAGAATTTTAGTTTGAGATAATTGCATCCGGTACACCTAAACTTAATATTCATTTGAGTACATTTAAATGTTTTTTTTTTCAAAAGTTTCATAGGTCATTTAAACTAAATATTTTTTATCGTTCTACATTCTACAACCAAATTATCTAAAATGACAACTTTTACTCTCATTCTTCTTCAATCTCTCTTTGTCTCTCTCCAATCCGTGGAGATGGTGGCAGTGAGATATGGGGAATTTAGAAGACAAAATTATCCCATTAATACAATCAAATCAAATTAATTCAATTTCCTTCGAATTTGAAATCAAAATATGATTTTCACAAGACATTTTAAATTGTCTTTCTTAATGTGGAGAGTGGAAGGAGGAGAGGAGGACTCCGAAGTGAAGGGAGCTAGGAACTCCTTTTTTCTTCACATCTTGATTCATTGTCGCGAAAACGGTAAAATCACACTCGAAAGTCAAAATTGAAATTCATCAAGTGGGTTTCATTGCAGAATTGGAAAAGAAGTACCTTCAATTGTCGTAGAAATTGCTTGGGCTCGCGAGGATCTAGAGAAACCATAGACGAGAAGGTAGGTCCTGCCCCGATCCGTCGATTTCCCACGCCAAGAACGTATGACGGAACCCCGTCGAAGCGAGCACTAGGTGTAGCGACGTATAATTATGGAGAGGGGTTTTCGCAAAACTTGGTCAAAGCTTTTTTTATCTTGTTATTTGGTTCATTTGGATCTCCAGTAACGAGTGTATCTTTGAAGCGACCACGATAACCCTGGGTGATGTCCTCAGATTTGTGCAGCTGCGTTCGTATTCGTTGATGCAGGCGGATGAGGGAAGGGGAGTGTATTTTGTGGACGGAGACCGCTCCTTTCCAACTTGGGTTTCCAACCCAAAAAGGGTTTTCCGTTCTTTGATTTGAAGGAAAAATTGTTGGGCATTTATTGCTTTTTTTCTTTCTTTCTTTTGGGGCTTGGCCTTGTGTACTTTTTTTTGTAAATATTTCTTTTATTTTTTAATACAAAAATACAAATGATTGTTGATAAAAAAGTGACCTATGTAATTGAAAAAATTAACTTTAAGTGTATGCAGATGAAAAACATGTTTGACATGTGTACCTATCTGCAATTATCTCTTTTATTTTTAAGTGATGAACTCATATAAATACAGTTGATTATTCGTTTTTCTCATATAACTACACATGATTTTAAATTTGTTAATGAGAGGTCAACTGAGATTGTTTTAGACTCACTTCACTAATTTCCGTTAGCTAGACAACCGTTTCCGTTAAGAATGATTTGAATTGTCCAAAGTGCCCCTAATAAAAATAATATGTGTAATTGCAATAGATTTGAAGGTCAGAAAGTGAGAGTAATGATATAAAGCAGGAGGGAAAGGAAAAAACGTCGTGTAGATCTCATCTATTGTCGGCGGTGAGGTTGTGAGAGAAGAAGTGGTTAGCTTTGAAAATCGAAGGTTAGTCGTGGATAAAATGGTAGAGGTCAATTAATTTTTCGAGGATTTCTGCGTTTACGGTTTTTGCTAGTAGGGTTCGAAAATAGTGGCTTTTGCAATCGACCATTCTTATTATTATAATATTTGTAAAAATAATAGTAATTATTTAATATTATTTTAACAATAATTTCTTTTGAGCTGGTCATACTGGATTAAATTAAGAGATGTGATTTGATTTCGTTCTCTCTAATTATACGAAAAGACTAATATGCTCATGACCTTAATATAAATCAGTTATTTAAAAGAGGGGTAAAATCTTCATTTAACAAAGTCAGTAACATAGTTTATAACATCAACAATAGGTTCTATTTAGGTAACCTATAAAGTTAAAAAAAATTTAATGTTTCTACGTGATAATGAAATTTCTCCGAATATCTCTACGGGAAATTTACCATATATTATTGTTCATATCTCAATCTCAATTATTAGATTCAAAGGACAGAGAGGGCGGTGATTTTGACTAAGAATATTATGGTGATGAAGATTTAAGGTAATTGAACCTGCCAAGACTTAGATTATTGGTATTGAATTGCTTATAGTAGCTTGGAATAGTACTTAAATCATTAACTACACCAATGTCACATAACTCTCTTAAATGCACTCGGCTATTACATAAAGGCCCGGTTAGGTAACCAAGCCAGGCTGCGAAAAGTCACGTCTAGGTACATCACATCAACCATGCAAGTGTTAAAAAACAATTATAAGCACAAGAACATGATTCAGACTTTTCAACCGATGAAGGTAAAAAATAAAACATCATTTTTTCAAGGCGTTTCTAAATTTTGTTTTGTTTTATTTTATTTCATATAATGTCTTTTTTATTGTATTGTTCTTCAAAATTTATTGTATTATATCGATTTATTTGTAAAGTTATTGTTGAGAAAAGTCATAACATGGAATTGATAAAATTAAAGATTGTGGTAGTTGTCCATGGTTGACTAAGGAAACACATAATGCTAAAATATAAATATTTCCACATCTGAATCCTCAATTGGTACTTACAGAACATCTTTAGACAAATTCAAAACTTATATACAAGACTGAAAGAGCATGTCATGCTGTTAGTCACAGCAAAAGTCAATATATCAAATGTAAGTTGTAAATTGTTTGTTGTTACGTATAGATGTTGGCTGTATTTTTTAGTATACAAAAAAATGTTAGTCGTAATGTCTGAAATTTTTGTGAAGACATATATCGGCTTAGTTTTAGGTAAGTTTCTGGTTTCGTGAATGATCTGTTTATACGCGTTTATACTACTCTAATACTTCGATCAAATATTTTCAAACGTGTGGGAAAAAGAAGCTTGCATGAATAAAGAAAGTCCATAGAGGAAACGGAAACAAAAGTCTTTTGGAAAGAGGAAAGTTTGAAGACGCGTCGCGACAAAAGAAAAGGAAACCCTAGAAGACTTCTTGTACACTGCTATAAAAGTCGAGGGCGTTCCCTTAGCAGCTTGACGTTCTTATGTGCAAAATATTCAGAGTTCCTAAGCGTGTTGGACTAGCGTGTTAGGAGGTTGTATGTCTTGTTAAGAACCGTGTACTTCGACAAACATCACTGAGGAGATTGAGTGTTTGATCGATTAGGGTATTGTGCTTGCGTGATTGAAGATTCATGAAGACTGTTGAAGACAGCAATTGCCCGAGCATAGGCGTTTGCTCGGAGGGTGGAATTGAGGCGGACCTCAAAGACAGGGGGAGTCCCTGGTCTAGG
>JAYMTP010002995.1:0-18074 GCA_036897365.1 Geranium brycei
ATTAGCTACAGAATTACATTTTTGCCTTGGAACAGCTAGATCGATGTGCTACACGCCCGCCTCGCCCCGAGGAGTTTTTGCATTGGTCGGGGCCTCCTATAGCCTAGGATACAAGTGTCTGAATATACAGAAATGGAAGCCGGGCTAGGACGATGGCTGGTGAAATGGGAGAAAAAAATTTCATGATCCCCGGCATGTGTTGTAAATCTCACCCCGCATCATGTCGATTGGCATGTGCTCGACCGTGTAGCGCTCGGGGCCCGTGTACATGCCCGTCTTCTCCAGAAGGGCAAGAGCTTCATTTCTACCGTACCTTGATGCGTATAGCCTCAGGTACTCGATGTCCTGGCAAGCCAGCCAGAAGACAAATAAGATTAAAAGTTTAATGTCGATTCTAACACTGTCGTTGCACAATTTCTTATCGCGATAACGTGCGTGGACAAAATAAGGAAATCTATTCAAGGAATTCTATGAAAACAATCAAACATATATTTACTTATCATTTGTGTATATACTTGTTGGCTGTATATGCAGACATGGTAAGGATCAAACATATATATTTAACAATCGTGTATGGGCACTTGTGATGGTTGTTATACACTCAATTGAACTTTCAATTTGAGGATCAAGTGCTTGTTACAGATGACAAATCAAAGGAAAAATTAAAAAAATTGACACGAACTATTCAAATTTTGCAAAAAGTAACTGTGAACTTACCATTTTTTTGCATAATGTGTACCTTAGTCAAAAATGACAAAAATACCCTTAATTTTTTTTTTTGAAAAATAAAAATTTAATGTTTTTCAACTCGAGCTCGTCGGTTTTTCTCTTTACTCCGAACTCGTCTAAATTTGAAATCTCATGGAAGGACATCAATGGCGTGCAAAAAAATAAAAAACCAATGAACTCGAGTTGAAAAAAATATATTTTCAGTTTAATTAAAAAAAATGTTTTCAAAGGCATATTCGTCATTTTTGGACAAATGTACACAATTTACAAAAAAAATGACAAGTTCACAGCTATTTTTTGCAAAATTGGAAAAGTTGATGGCAACCTTTTGCAGCTTACCTCAAATAAAATGAAGCTAAAAGGCGATGAGACCAAATTGATGATCTCGATAATTTGACTAACCTGCATGCCACTGAGGATGCGCTCAAGCCTAAGAGAGGCAACGGGTTCATGTGAAGATGAGAAAACCTCACCAGGGTAATACAAGACCCCGTCACCCGGTGGAAGCCCGCGCCTGAATCTTATCTGCTCACGAAACATATTGTGTTTAGAAGAAAACAAAGAAGAAAGACGATATGCTGTGTTCTCGAACATAGTCTAATACGATGTGCGTATGAACCTAAAGGCCATACCTCTGCACTAGGAACTGTTGCCTTCTCGTAGCAATTGGCACCCCAATACAAGAACCCTGTCCCACCTTCTTTCCACACACGCCACATCACAGCACGGTGTTGTGTGCCTCTCATGCCGAGATGCCAATTGGGATGAGGATCAGATGGTCCCATGCACACGTAAGTCCACCATTCCTGTATACAAATGATGGTACAGGTTCCTTCTGGTCAAACCATAATGCACTAGAAATAGGCATTACATATCCATACGAATAGCCATGCACACGTGCAGCCCAAGCACACACTCAGTATCAAACCGCCTATTTCCAGTACTTAGGACCAAGGTTTACGAAAAATGCTAGGCGCTAATCGAGCGGATAGGGACTTCGAGGATTAATCGGATTTTAATTTCTCAATTTTATTAATTTTTACTAAATAAGTTATTAAACGCACACAATTATAATATATAAAAATAATAATTATAAATATTTAGGATATAAAATGTTAATATTTGTTACATCCATATCCTTCAAAAACAATAAAGTACTAACAAAAGTGTCTATTAGTATAAATTATTTCAATTTAAAAATTTTATTTTCTTAAAAAAATCAATTTTGGAAAAAAATAGCCTAAATCTGCCTTGGCCCACCTAGACCCGCCTAATTCTGCCTAGCCGACTTAATCCGTCTGATTATGTGAAATCGGGTCGGTGTTCCCGATTCTTAGAGCACTGCTTACGACATCATTTACTGTTTGGCGATATTAACTGCTGAAAAGTCATAAGATTGTCTAATTTCCAATAGCCTATGCATATGAAAAAGTGTATCCTTCACTACCCAGGAAAGAACAAACTATGTCCTCAGATGACAAGCCCCGGTCCCAACATGTAATAAGACCTCAGAAGTAGCAGTCACATAAATGACTAGCTCTGCTCCCGAGGCCTTACCTTACCGAATCACATACATTCGGTATGGCAAGATCCACCAGGTAGCCCATTTTAGTTAACCCGGACTATAATGATGATATAATCTCACAAGAAATTTAGAATATAAAACTCCACAGAATAACATTACACCTAATACTTCGAATCAAGAAAGAATGAAACAAAATTTATACTCCAGAGACAAGGAAAAAACCCCATTTATACATTACCTCACCACTCTCTGGTTGTAGTTCATCAACGATGTCTTTGACCAAATCTTCTCGGTTACCAAGCACCCACTCACTGCAATTAAAGAAAATGATCTACATATTTTCAGGCCAAGTGTAAGTTGAATTTAAAAAAAACAACAAACACAGAAAAGCAAACATAATTAAAGGAGATGCTCATTCAGAAAGCTGGTGCTAAACCCACAAACATGTACTATTAAGGCCATTTTAGTATTCATCCCTAACACAACTGGTGAGTTCGATAACATGACCTAAGATATGAAGACAAACAGATGTAACTCAACTAGTGAGTTACAAATAAATCAGTAGTACTATTCATGATGTTTTAGTCATTATGGGAAAGGCATCAGATCAATCTAGGATTAACTGTAGGAATGTGAGACTAGTCAATAAGCCATTCCAAGCCACATTTCAACCAAAATCCTTTCAACAATAACAATATGACATTTTGTTATATCTATTTCTCAAATATTCAAGGTCACTTGTCATAAATACAACCATTTGGGCCGTAATGCACGCCTGCTTAATTCAAAAAATATGCTACTCATAACTTTAATTCCCAGCCATGACAACGAATATATCCAATGCATACTGACACGGGAAACCCTCCATATGAAATAGAACTATCTAGAAAGACCACATGAGGCGCATTGACAATGTAATAAACAACTCTATCACACAAAACCTTGGTCTTAACAAACACAGCTTGATATGTTTACAAAACTAGTGATCATAATCCTCATAATATACAATATATATAACTTGGTTGCATGTGGATTATGCATATCCATGCATTATTTATACCTATATTAGTTGACAGTGGATTTAATATTCAAATGACACAGTACCTCGTACAATAAATTTGAGTGTGAGGGCGCAAGAACTTTGGAACTTTTACAAAAGATTCAAAGGGAGAAGGTCCAAGAGGTGCATCATTGGGCCCTGCATAAAAAACAGAAAACCATTAGAAAACTTCTCTGTAATTATATGCTAGCTAAATCAATGACGAAAAAAATAATCGAATACAGAATCAAGTTGTCAACCAGGCACATAAATATTTTATGTAATCTGTTTATCGCATTATATAACTCCAGATCCAATAAAATTATACAAAGAAACCCTCAATTTTGTTATAGCATGTGGTTTCACGCTATATTTGATGATAAAGTACACCCTTTCTCAATCACTACAACTATTTTTGTGTGAAAGAGGACTGTACACCAAAGCTTTTAGATCTTGCTAGAGAAGCAACTAAAAAGATCCACATATTGCCTTTCCCCTCTAAATATACAGTTTGCACAGCAGAAACCATCAAATATGATTCATCTAGCATGAAACCTCAGATGCCCAATCGATCCGCTCACAGACAGAAAAACCTTCATAACGGCAACTACAAAGAATATTCCATTAAATGATTGACTTAAAAATTAGCAAAAAAGTTCACTGAACTTTTACATCTACTGTATACAACTTTTTTATCAACTATTATGTGTGGTCCATCAAATATTTGAATAACCCATACAGAAAATATTAATCATTGTTTAAATCTGTTGATTAGTTACATTACAATCAAACTCGGACATGAACTGATGCATCCATAGAAAGAAAGCAGATAATCTCGCTTTTATACTTTAGGGCTAATACAAAACCATTTGCTGCAAGTGCCAAATATTATTTTAAACAAAATAGTCATGCAAAGATAGATAGGAGCAACTGACAACAGCTAATTATCAGCAGAAATCAGATAAAACAAGGTTGTGATTCACACCACAGTAGTAAGTAGTTAAAACGCGAGCATCTGGAGCATAAGCGTGGAGATCACTGGCCATGTGACGAATGGAATCATATTGTTCCGAATTCAACGGCTGACAAAAATACAATGCATAGTGGTTAATTTGTGTCAGAACAGTTTGCAATTGAACACTACAATAACAAAAAATAATAATGGAAATAGCATTGTGAATTCTGCCATTGCAAAAAAAAAATCCCTTCAATGCCAACATTTGTAATTTATCTTCCTAAACTTAAAGCTTTGCTCACTACAGAATGCACATAAAAACCAGATATACAGAGACAACATTTCTACGATTAACACAACATCCTGCCATTGACTAATCCATTCATACCTCATCCCACAAATAAAAATATGCTTTCTTCCAGTGAGGCTTCGTCCTCAAGATCTCAATTTCTTTCTGCACATAGTCCTTCGCCGCAACATTACTGTTTCACGCCATCAATGTGATAGAAGTTTACTAACTTTACATACAGATGTATCAGAAATAAGTGAACATATGCTATCAACTGCATACCCGGAGATTGTCCGACTATATGGTACAGCATATGCTGCTAATCGTGGGTCTGAAAAATATTCATCCGATTTTGGATGATCAGCTACCAAGGAGAAAATTAAACAGTTAAGACTCCACAGACGTGAAATGATCATTTAACAGTACAAACAACCAGTAAAAATTGTATCAGAATTAGATTACTGAAGGTGCATTAACCCCTTCAGCATTTCAGCTTCGACAGCTTCTATGCAAAATTACCTGGCCAGGGACAGGTATAAGTCAAAACACGCATGCTATCCCCCCATCTGCAAAAATATGGGCTAATCCTAAACTGAAGAAGCCATGTAAAATGCTGGTCCAAGGCCTCGTACCATTCGTCACTCCCATGCTCAACACCAAATCGATCCTCAATAACAGTATCTGATATCTAAAATGTAGTTGAAGATGAAACAATGTGTCAATCAGGGTTATCATATTAGGCCCATTAGGGTTTAGGTTTGTGTATTAGAGTTTACTACTAGTATGTTTCCCAGTTTGATTTATATTCCTATTGTTCCCTATATAAAGGAACCCTCCCTATTGTAATTCACAACCAAGTTGAATCAAGTATTCATCAATAAACCTTGAGATTGACAAAACTAAAACACCTGTCTCTTAGTCTTACACTTCACGCCAAGTTGCATATTACCTAGACAGTTCAATGCACGTCTTATATTCTTTTCACAAACCACTTTGTTACACTTCCTATGGAAAGATTTTATGCGAACAGGTTACTGTAACTTCTGCTAAATATTATGTTGCCAGCATAACTCGCAATAGATTTTATTTTTCAGAACTTCAATTAAAGGAGGGTGAAGGATACACCGAATACTGCTGGAATTGAAGGAGTGACAGGAAGAATGAAGTCCCAAACTGTCAAACTTAGCTTCACTCGCACTGCAAGGTTTGAAATGGCATCCTCATCCATCATATCAATGGGACCGTTATCTGAAAAGAACTCGGAAAATGATTGAGACAGAAGAACTCTTCTTAGGGATGCAGTTGCAGACTTCGTCCTTTCTACCTATAAAAAATACTAAATTCTCAGTTATGAATATCATAACAATTTCTATGTTAAAGAACCCGTGTGTAAACTAACAAAAAGGATTAAGGACCAACCACTTCATCCAGTGGTTTCCCGTCAATTGGTTCAATGATGTCAAGAGAGTTCTTAAGTTCCCTGTATAATTGATGCTTCTCAGCTTTGCCCACACATTGTGCTGAAGTCCTGCAATCATGTAGGCAATTAATAGTGGATAACTCGGTGCATATATCCAAAACAAAAATAAGATAATAACACTAAAATGATCTAAAAACAACTTACAGCTACATTCCGTGACATAAAAATAAAAAAATAGTTATAGTTAAAAAGAGTATATTACCCCACTGTATCTGCCTTTGCAGCAGTCAAGATCACCTCCCCCTCATAATGACCAGGAGGTTGCGCACTTGGCACGTCAATGGAAACCCACACTACCGTCGTTTCTCTGTAACAGAGATGGGGGGATTATAAAAAAGTTAAGAGAGTCTCAGTTTCAGGAATAAGCAGTCATCCAACACTGATCATATGATTCATATCATACAGAAATAAGTACAACCATATCACTGATGCAAACAGTACCCTGGAAGTAGTGTTATTTGACTAACTGGAAGATCGAGGGGCACGAGAGCATCCGGAACACCTAATATAGGCACCACGCGACGCAACTTCAATGATTGTCCAACAACCAGTCTGTTCACAGCCAAAATAAATATGAGAATCTTAAGAGTATCCCAAGAGGCTGGTCTGGTGCTCTCAAAACGACGACTACAAGAGACTAACCGATCACCAGATGTGGAACATAAGTCACTGCACTGCACCTGAACAACTCCTGCTATGGAGCCACACCAAGAAGCTTTTGGACGTAAAGCAATCTGAACACTTTCTCTTTCATTTCTAGCTGCCAGGAGAACGATCTTAAAAAAAATATATTTTGGAGGTCAGAACAATGTGACAATTCAGAATTGTCCAAAACTCTATTTTTATGGGCATGCATTGTATCTGCTATAAAAAACAGAAATCTACTAATCACGTCTAGAATCAAATTGCATTTTCTTTTTTCCAAGTGTAATGTAGAACACGAGTGTGCAGAAAATTACAGATACTACATATAACTATGTGCAATCTCAAAGCAGTACTTGAAGTGATGAGAAAACCTTACAGGCTCCAATTGTCTGGGCATTTCTTGCGGCCCAACGTTGGCTGTGTTTGGCATCAACCAGACATGCACTAGATCTCCAGTTGGAACCTCTGTAGGATCAACCGAACCCTTGAGTTGGTTAGAACCAGTATCGGTCCATCCATAAGCTGTTCCCCCACCAGAAACACCTTCGACTGGCGGCACAACATTTTCCTGATGATTCCCTGCTACAAAAAGCAACAACAATTTAAGCAAAAGGAGGGCTTCAAGTATTGTAAATCAGAAATATGAACTATACCACCTCCTGACAAATTCATGCACCAGACAGTTTCCAATTCTCAAAGGAATATTCAGAATCATCATTTAAATGAATCAAACTAAATTCTAAGTCTGAATCGCATCAAAGATTCACAACCCCTGCTACAAAAAGCAACAACAATTTAAGCAAAAAAGGCCCTCAACTGTTGTGAATTGGAAATATGTACTATACCAGCTCCCGGCAAATTCATGCACCAAACAGTTTCCAATTCTCAAAGGAAAATTCAGAAACATCAATTAAATGAATCAAAACAAATTCTAAATTCACAATCCGCACACTTCGAGAGTGATAGGCAATTACTTCATGCACGTTCTCAACACATCTACAATTCACAATTCACACACTTCGAGAGTGATAGGCAAACACTTCATACACGTTCTCAACACATCTATAATTCACAATCCACACACTTCGAGAGTGATAGGCAATCACTTCATACACGTGCTCAACCAGAATAAAGCAAATTCAAACTCAACTCATAAACAGACAACAAAATCCATTGCTCTAAATGCATACAATACACTGCCTAAAATAATCATAATCACAATCATCATCATCATCATCACATATCATGCAGATGAAAATTTCACGTTTACTCAAATCCACCTCAATTTCCTCCAATTTTCTCAGCAAACAAACAGAGAACAACCGATGAAACTGAGATCAAGCAGCAAAGTCTAACTGGACACAGTGTGATTCCTCAGAACACAAACCGCCACGAAAACAAGGAAAAATGGATTGAGAATTCGGAGAAATTGTGACGAGACTGACCAGATTCTTCCATGATTGTTTCTGGAGAAATTCGCGAGAGCGAGGATCGTGATTCGTTCTTCTTCGGGTTGTTGCTGATTGATTTCGCAGACAAAATAGAGAGAGCGCTCTTTTGGACACCTGAAATAGTGAAATACAGAACGATTGCAATGAGTTGCTAATTACGGAAAGGGATGTGAATGTGATAGGAGCGCTCCTTCTTCCACTCTCGTGTCGTGTCAACCGTTTGAGAGTGCTCGTACCAATTTGTTTTACAAAAATAAGTGGACTAAACTTACTGTCATTTTTTTAAATGTGCACATTTGTTCAAATAAAATAATAACAAAATTACCTTTAAATTTTCTAAAATATTTAAATAATTTTTTCCACCTCGAGCTTGTCAACGTGAGATTTCAAATCTACGTGAGTTTATAGTCGAGAAAATCCAACAAACTCGAGTTAAAATAAAGGAAAAATTACACTTTCACTTCGTTACATTTCAATTTATTATTTGTTCAAATAATGATAAAATTACCTTTCAATTTTTTATAAATATTTGCATATTTTTTTCCGCCTCAAGCTTGTGGATTTACTTCTTTTTATCGCATGTCATCATTATTCATGAGATTTCAAATATAATTTTTCCAAGAAAATGAAAAGAGTTCGATTTGAAGTTTTGACAGAGTCTCTTCAGTGAAATAACCTCTCTCTTTTATTTTTCTTTCCATAGATTGCAGCCTAACTTTCTAACGTTTGAAAACCGAGAATTAGTCTTTTGATCCTTCTCAAGCCAACCTACTCTCGAGTTTCGAATTAAGCTTCCGATGAGTATAGAATCAAGAGGAAAACCAACAAACTCAAGTTAAAATAAATTATTTTAATTTTTACCAAAACAATAATAACTTTAAGAGCATTTTCTTCATTTCTAACGAATTTACACATTTTGCAGAAAATAATAATAAGTTAATGGTAGTGCATGTATCGAATACGTACTCAATTGGGGATTACAAAAATCTCCAAGCTCAACAAAAATTTAATGTAACTGGTTTGACAGAGCAGGAATGAGGATCACTGAATCAATCAAACGTCCGTTAATGTCCTACATAGAGGCAAATTACAGCAAACCCAACAGAGACCAGTATCGCCAATCCAACGGAGACCAATATCACCAATCCCACAAAATCGGTATCACTAAATCCGCTTCGTTGCCATCGCTGTATCAGCTACTAATAAGTCCCCTTCCATGAAGTCATCATATTCACTCGGCTCAAGCCAAGCAACAAAAGAATTGAAATAGCAAACCATTTTGGACAAAACAATGCAAACTTAAGATTTCATGTCTACCATACAGCAATATTCAATTACAAAGTCCCTTCATTTTCCTAGTTACAGTTCAATATGGTATCATAAAATGCACAGAATGAATCAAATGTTCTTCACTAAATAACAGCTCGAGCGCCTCAATATACGGGTAGGAACACCAACCGCAATGCTCGTTCTTGGCACTCGTCGTGTTGATATTTTATCCTCACCTCAGATACCTGAATGCAAGATTCATGGAAAATAATTAGCTGTGAGTTTATGTAACATGACCTTAGTTCGGGTCTTCGGGAAATATAATGAATACAAGCGGTCTGATGCAATGAAACGGGAGATCAGAGAAAGGGATAAGGATGCTACCTCTTGCAGAACTCGGTCAGATTCCGCGATCCATTATAAAGAACAAACCATAGCAATACAAGCACCAGCGTATCTTACAAATGTTTAAGGAACTCAACAGTATTTATTCTCATAAACAATATAGAATCCATATCTCTCTCCCTCTCTCGTGCATATACACATACTATATAGGAGGGAAAAGTACTAATAAATACACCCAATTATACACATTTTCTACTTAGCTACACCTGACTAAGATTTGGGCCAATTGTTTCTGAAAACTCATGTTTAAACCGAAGTCTTCATTTAGTCACACAACGCCACAAGTTTCAGATTGACCGTAACAAATTAAAAACATGAAATTTGAGCATATTAAAGTTTACCCGGGAGATGACTAAACAAAAGCATGGAGGGCTGGCTATCTGTAGAAACTGTGCAGAACATTACAGTATTCCTAAAACAGATTTCATCGGTACCTCATGATATGTGTAGTCTCAACGCTGTGTAAAATTAGGCATAACATAGACAATGTGTAAAAAAGGATACTGAAAAGATAGCGTTCCCACCAATCCAACATGTAAAGTCCAAAAGTGACGTTGTATAGATAGATCTTACGCTGAACCCAATTCATTGTTTTAAAACCTGCAAAAAATCAAGTTTAGGATGCCACAGACACGAAAAGGATCCCATAGACGAGCCAACATATTACATTTATGTAAGTTGGCTCCCCGAGATTGGTTTGGATGAATCAAATACAGCTTTCTCCTAACAAGTGAAAAGACAATGAAAGTAAGATATGCGGTCTGTTCGGTTAAGCTTATTCATTTAGGTGGAATCAAGATCACTTAGTAAGCTAGCTACCACAACAAGTACTTCATCAGTAAACGACATAGGCAATCCCAAAGTCCAAATTGTCCAATAAGTACGAATGTAGATGACACCACCATACGAGTCCGCGACTTGAAGATCAATTTGAAGAGTGCAAGACACAATATAGTAGAAAAGGAAAAGTTCTAAAACTTGGGATCTTTGAGAACCCGGGGAGAAATCGGCAAAACTAGTTTTGTATTAAACAAATACTATATGTGAAAGACAAAAATAACCACATTTTAGTAAAATAAGATACTTTCAAACAAATAAAAATAAAGCACAAAATATAGAACAATTTCAAAGCACCTGTGGACAAAATTGACCAAGTGAGAACTCGGATAAAACTGAACCACCAAGAACAAGTTCTAAAACCTGGTCCAAATCTTGTTTTTGCTGAGTTCTTGGGGGAGTATTGTGGAGTTTTAGAACACAAAAGGAAAGAGTTAAAACCAAACCCAAGTACCAAAATTGTATGCATTTTATCGAGAAATAATGAGACCTCCTATCCTTTTAAGCACCCTAATTTTGTTAGTATTTATCTTCAAAAACAACTAACTATAAAAGCATAAAGCATGGAGGTTATGATCTTCACTCTTCAGGACAATCATCCAACCATCAACACCATCACAAAAACATCAATACGAAACAAAACCATATTGATGGCTATCTAAAATCAACGGAATTAACATCTAAATCTCATAGCTAAGACTAATTCTCCTAGGAAGATCCTCCTAAAAAGTACACAAAAAACCTGAAATCACCATTTGAATGCTAAATGCCACAATCCTGGTCCATCAGCGATCCATATTTCAATCCCAATCACGTAAACACCTCATCAATCGAAAAATAGAAAAAAATCTAAACAATTTAAAAGAATCAAGCATTCTCGTGCCGGTCCCACACGATCCACCGATTCAGATCACGAGTTCATCAGTTAAAAACCCAATCATTTCACTCGATTCCGATCCGTCAATACACTTCGATGGAGAAACCGATGGGCCGAGCTGAGGCACTGCCTCGCCGGAGGTGACGGCGCAGAGCCACCGCAACACAAGCTCTCCACCAACAATTCTACTTCAAATTTCAAAAAATAGCTTACCGGAGCTTCGCCAGAAAACGGAGGATATGTCGGCGGCGGATCCAGAAGTTCGCCGGAGAGGAGAATTATACGGACGGAGAGATCAGCTGAGAGAAGCGAAGAGTTGAGAGATTGAGGTGATTGGTGAAGCCGCGGTTTTGAGGCTGTGAGGTCGCACGAGTAATTTCTTCAGGGAACAAGGGTAGATTTGGAATAAATGTACAGCCACTCACAGCACAGCCCAGACAAGCCCGAAAATTAACACGTGAGAGCCACTGGGACTGCGAGAGTAATTATTTGAGAATACAGGGGTGGGTTTGGAAGAAAGGTACAACGAATTACAGCTCAGCCCAAACAAGCCAAAAAATGAGATGGAAAAGTTTTAGGATTTAGGACCACGAAAGTGACGGGTGAGCAAGAAAATTCGTCACCCCGTCTACTATGAAATTTAATTTGGTGTGATCCGGATAGGTAACGGATCTTAGAAATACAATCCGTTAGTATTGGGGATGTATAATCTGGTCCAACCCGGTCCCCATCCAAACTCAAATATGCATAGTAAATTAAATGATGTTCAAGAATCAAAACTTACTTGTTTATTTGTTTGAAGTTGATGTTAGGAAATCCAATAACATATTCAGCATATTTTGAACGAGAATGAATATTTGTTTTTTGTTTTTTTAATCGTGGTTAGTTGTTCTGGTTGTGATGTTAAAAGTTTTCGATGTAACAACCAACTATGTAATTATGTGTGATTTTTAACATCAGGTTTAATGTATATTTGTTGTTGTTTCGTGCTAATTAAGGCTATTTGATTTATGGTTTGTATTTCTGGTTGTTTGATGTTAATTAGGCTATGATCCCGGGTTGGTAAAAAAATTGATTTCTCCTTGGTTTTTAATTGATTTTGGAATTCAGAGGCCCATTAAATAAATGGCTTTGGATGGCATGTCGGGTTGGGTAAAAACCTCAACCCACCAACAACTCGTTAGGACCCATCCCAATTGAGTTAAGTAATGAGCCCTCATATCTCTAACACGCTTCTTTCAGGTTGGGTCCAATAATTAGTACAACCCGACTCATACTCACCCTAACAAAAATAATTTATGTTATAAAACAAGAGCGTGTTAGTAATAAACGTACAACTGCTCACAACTCATCACATAGTATACCAATCCCAAAAAAACACTAGAGGTAATAAAAATATCAGGGCATATTTGGAGATGATTTCGTTATTCTTATTTCATATTCCGTTGGATCGAAAATACCGAGTCTCCGTCAAGTTTGAAGTATTTAATCTCTATATAGATTAACGATGCGGTGAACTCGAGAGTCGTTTAGTAATATCGTCCCAACCCCGCCATATCGAATATACAATATTATCATCAAGGTCGGTATCAGAGTAACACGTCTAACATATATGAATTTGTTCATCGGCTTAAATACATTTTAGGTCTCTACCTATCAACTTGAGTTGTTAGGCAGGTTGAGTTCTTAACATGGTATAATAGCCTGGTTGAATTTTGACGTTATCTTCATGCATTTGTATCATACTTGAATCTCCTCGATCACAAGTTGTCCTTGCACCCCGATCACTGTTTTCACGTGGCTCTCAACTCGGCTTGTACGTGAGATATGATGTTAGAGTACTATATCTAAAAGATACGAACATATTCGTCAGATTAAATAATAATTTAAGCATGCACCTATCAGTTTGAGTTTCTAATTGTAAGAAATTTTTGTCATCCATGTCGCGAAGAGATAGAGATATGAATGAGCCAAGCGTTTAACAAACTGAGTTTGTTATATTATAGTTCAGATCAAATTAGAATTTAAATTTAAAATTGTTTAATAAATGAGCCAAGCTCGAACTCAACCACTCAATATTAATAAACTCACGAGGCGAATAATTTAATATTTAAGAAATTATATATTTAAAAGAAATGTACAACCAGGACCTAACAAACCCAAAAACAAACACATGGAAGTAGGGCTGCTTGCAGTTTAGTTTGATTTGGGAGTGAACCGATCAATTCAATATTAAGAAAATAAAAACAAATTGAATCAGTGCAATTCAGTTCAAATTTTATGAAATTCTCACAATTGAAACGTTCTCATATATTATTTGATTTATCAATTTTTGGTTGACTTTTTTGTAACCGATTTCCATGAAATTTTTATATTTTTGGCCAATATTGATTTATTGTTTGACTTATTTTTTGTTGGATCAGTTGGGTTCAATTAATAAAGATTGATGACTTAAAACGAGCTATATGTCTAAATCAACCAATTTTTGATTTAGTTTAATTTTAAATCGAATTAAATTAGTTAATTTTGGTCTGATTATTTTCTGAATTAGGTCGAGCCGGTTCAATTATTTTTTAACAGCCCAACCCACGTCAGCGTGCCCAAAATATAAATCAAATCAGTAATAATAATAACAATTTTATTAAGTTTTTAGTATCATTGTTTAATTAATTAATTTTTCAGCGATCCTCACCGAGAAGCTTAAACGAAACAAAAACTAGAATTGCAGAGAAAGCTTTCTCTGCAACAGTTTGAGCCAATACCCAAATCTCCATTGTTAGGGTTTTAGGGTTTCGAGTTCAATCACAAACCTCTCCACACAGAAAGTAGAAGAAGATAAAGCATCAATCAATGGAGGCTGCTTGCGCCAGCGCCGCTGCGATTGCTGACCAGAGGCAGAAGATCGAGCAGTACAAGCTCATCCTCTCCTCCGTTATCTCCTCAAACGACCTCGCTCAGGCCAAGAAGTTCATCGAGCACGGTAATTTTCTCGGCGCCTCCTTCACCTAGGGTTTTGGTTTGAACTGTGTGTGTTTAGTTGTTTTTGGTTTTGGTCCTTTTGGTGCGTTAATCGTCAATGGCGGTTTCTGGAATCGCAGTGCTCTCGGATTATGTGCCGTTGGTGGTTTCTAGGCAGCTTTTGCAGTCGTTTGCGCAGGAGCTGTCGCAGTTGGAGCCGGAATTGCAGAAGGACATTGCGCATTTTACACTTGCTCAGATTCAGCACAGGGTCGTGTCGTTTGAGGAACAGGTTTGTGTACAAAAATTGACTGGTTCTAGATATATTTGAGCTGTGATTCAAATTTCTGAGCTGTTTTGTGTGATAATATTGTGGATTGTGATTGCTATTAGTAGAGGAAACTGGTTGATTTGCTGTAGTGCATTGAAACTCAATGGAGCGGAGTATTAGGTCCATGATATAATTATTCGCAATTTCATGTGGAAAGAAAGATAAAGGAGCTAATCTGATTCCCGAGGATGGACCGAACAATCCATTTCTCATTAGAGAGAAAAGCCTGCCTAATTTTTTTACACTCGTAGGTAGGGTATTGAAAATCAATTGGTTATGCAAAAAATTAGTGCACGGATATTACACCATAAGTTTATTCAGTGCAAATGTATGGCGTTACTACTTTTTATCTGCTTATGCATCTATGACCAAAAGCATGAAACCAGAAGTATAAACTACTTTTATGAGAATAAATTATGTACATTGGGAAGAAATCAGTCATGGGCCGGCTGGTGAATTGTTTTAGCTAAGAAGTATGTTGCATCACACATTTATCTAGTGTTGATGAATTATTTAGTGAAAAGATTACTTTGTTTTGCTAGCATATTCGGTCATTTTATCTCCTTTCGTTTATGGTTATTGTTGTATTAGAAGAACAGGTTGTTGATAATGACTGACATATCGCTTATGTTATAATTTATTAACGGGAGATCTATTCGTGAGGTATTGTTTGCAATTTGGGGTCACTGTTCTCATCTATGAAGTTGCTGTCTTATTCTGATCTGTAGGTGCTAGTCATCAGGGAGAAGCTTGCAGATTTATATGAATCAGAACAACAGTGGTCAAAAGCTGCTCAGATGCTCGGTGGGATCGACTTGGACTCTGCAATGAGGTCTGACAGTAACGCCTATTATACTTTTTGTTCTGAAAGGTGTTAACTTAGCACACAATTTGCACATGACACCAAAATCAATAATGCATTTTTTTGCTATCTTTGGATCAGGGTCATTGATGATTCATTTAGATTGACAAAATGTGTTCAAATTGCTCGCCTATATCTTGAGGTATTACTTTTCTCAAGAAGTATGCTTTATATAGTTGAAAATTTAATTATAATGACGTGAACCTTTGCTTGAGTGGTGCACTTTGATGTGGTGCCAGAAAGGTATCATCATCTGAGTTCTTCAATCCTAGACCTTAATGGCTTTATTCAGTTTGTTTGTATTCATGTCTGTTATTCTAAAAACTTGAACATTTATTACTGTTACTGACTGCTTTGGATGATTATTTTGTAGGATGATGATGCTGTCAATGCAGAAGCTTTTATTAATAAAGCTTCATTCTTAGTTAGCAATAGTCAGCAAGAAGCATTGAATTTGCAGTACAAGGTATTGTTAAGCAGTCAGTTGGAATGATTTAGTACGTGTCTGGAAGCCTATGCCTTTTGCTTGACATATTCTTTGTGCTGTCAGGTTTGCTATGCAAGGATTTTGGACTTAAAAAGAAAGTTCTTGGAAGCAGCACTACGATATTATGATATATCTCAAATTGAGAAGAGGCAAATAGGAGATGAGTATGTATTTGGACTTCCATGTTCTAATAAGCTACTTTTAATTAAAAGTCACTTTTTTGTTCCAAGAAATAGTTGCTGATAACGACTCTAGTAGCAATAATCAGAACTACTAATTCATTGTTCTCTATTTCCTCTTATAATATCAAGAGAAATTGATGAAGAAGCATTGGAGCAAGCACTGTCTGCAGCTGTGACATGTACAATTCTCGCTGCTGCTGGTCCTCAACGTTCACGTGTTCTTGCAACTTTATACAAAGTAAACACACTCAATAAATATTGCTTTTTGATGTTGCTGTTGTTGTTGAGATTCTTGTATTCTCAAATTTACTTCATGCTAATGGATTCGGATTTGGGCAGGATGAAAGGTGCTCAAAGTTGAAGATTTACCCGATATTGCAAAAGGTACTATTTTTCACTTCAAATCACATGAAGTTTCTGGAATTTGTTCTCTTTTCTTTCCTCTTTGTATTCAATCGTAGCTGTTATATGGGAAGACACTAATAAGCAAGGTACCAGGTCTATCTGGAGAGAATATTGAGAAAACCAGAAATTGATGCTTTTTCCGAGGAACTGAAAGCACACCAGGTTAGATAGACCTTTCCTTGTTTTGATGCAGAGTTTGCACTGCAATACTTACATGTTGGTATCTAATCTTCTAGTTTTTCAACAGAAAGCACTTCTGCCAGATAATTTTACCGTGTTGGATCGTGCTATGATTGAGCATAATCTTCTGAGTGCAAGTAAACTTTACACGAATATAAGGTCAGGAACATGAACCTATCACTTTTGTTTTCAGCATGACATTTTGATCTGTTATACGTATACATTTTAATGATTATGCTTCTCCCTGTAACTATGGTATAGCTTTGAAGAGTTGGGCACTTTACTGGGCATTCCTCCACACAAGGTACACTTTTATCAGTAGTATCCATCACACAAATGGCACTTGCCCTCTGGTCTTTTTCTTTCCTGAGATGAATATTGGCCGACTTTTCTTTGCAGGCAGAGAAGATAGCATCGAGAATGATTTACGAGGATAGAATGAGGGGATCTATTGATCAGGTACACTGGAATTCCTTCTTTCTCCAATCAAGTGAAAATTTGTGATGAACTTCAGACTTTTTTTCTGTTTTGTCTTCACTAAAGCTTTTATATTGAATGTCGGATGTAATTGGTTTTCTTAATTCCTCCTTTTCAAGTTTGCAACCTGGTGTAATAATCTTGTACATTTTGATGGAATGGAATGAATAACTAAAATTCTAGATCGGTTAATTGTAGTAGGCATCTCTGTCATGATATTTGTGGTCCTTGCTTTTGTTCCAACCCTTCATTGGTTGCTAATGTCCTAACAAGATCAGCTTCAGAACCAATTTGATGTCTTAGCAATATGCTCTGTAAAAATATTTTTCAGGTGGAAGCTGTCATACATTTTGAGGATGATACCGAAGAACTTCAACAGTGGGATCAGCAGGTGATTGCTTGCCCTCTGGTCTCTCAATTTGATTTCATTTTCCATGACATTTGAAAACACCTAAAGAGACACATATATTGTGTTCATGCGCTTTGTAAACACCCTCTATCACGCTCACACACCTCTATACCCTACTTTTCAATGGAAGAAAAAAGGAAGGATTTTGAGGTGTTCACAATTTGTCAAGATTTTAAAACTCGGGACTGGGGGGAACTCAACTCGGCCAGGCAAGAAATGAGTTCTAAGAAACCATAGTGAAATCTGCATAAATAGTTTTGTATTAAATAAATAAATAAATAT
>JAYMTP010002996.1:0-18071 GCA_036897365.1 Geranium brycei
ATGCTCGGGTGATCACTGTCTTCAACAACTCGTGAATCTTCAATCACGAAAGCACAACACCTTAATCACGAAAGTACAACACCTTAATCACGCAAACCCTCAATCTCCTCGAATGATGTTTGGCGAAGTACACTGTTCTTATCAAAATATACAACCTCCTAACACGCCGGTTTTGCACGCTTAGGAGCTCTAAATATTTGCACTGAAGAACGTACCACTGCTAAGGGGGAAGCCCTAGGCTTTTATAACAGCATACAAACTCTTGAGGCGTCACTAGGGTTTCCTCCTTTTCCTCAAGATGTATCTAGTCGTATCTCAGGATTTTCTTTTCCCATACGATTGAAAATATCACTCAGAATATATGAGCGAGAATATCACACATAAGATGTTTATTCAAAACCGGAAACTTACCAAAACCACAAGTCGAAAGATATCTTACCAGAAGTTGAAACATAACGGTCGACATCTTTCTTTGTCCTAAAAAAATTTAAGCTAATACTAAACGTAACAACTCCCTTGTCACTTGCATCGATTTTCACCACAAATGGAAATGTAAACGAAATTAGACAACACATCATTGTGTAAACGACAACATATCATTGTGTACGTAAGTGAGAAAATAGACAACACAAC
Source organism: Geranium brycei (assembly GCA_036897365.1). Lineage (NCBI taxonomy): Eukaryota > Viridiplantae > Streptophyta > Magnoliopsida > Geraniales > Geraniaceae > Geranium > Geranium brycei. The sequence goes on from JAYMTP010002996.1 coordinate 634, forward strand.
ATTGTGTAAACGAAATTATCCCTTATTTCTTAAATCATTATATTTATTCGACAAAAACATATTTTATCATGCAAATCATTATAACTATGGCAACTTAATGATAACTTGTCATATGTAATATGACATGCGATAATAGCGTGGAACATAAAATTTAACATCTATAGATAATCACAGCAGAACCATCTTCATTGTCAACATCTTCACTAGCACTAGGGGTGGGCACAAGTAAAAAACTGGCCGCTCACAAGTTTTTGGAGCTGCATGCATGTTTGCGGGTCAAATAAACACACCCGCAAACTGGCTACATGTCAGATTTTATAAATTGTTCCAACCACACAGGTTTGCGAGAAGTGGGTCGGTTTTGACCCGCAACTCCCACACAAATTGGGCCTCAGTTTTCCAGCTCGTATTCCAAAATGTTAGTAATCTAAAACAATGAAACAAACCCAAATTTATTTTTTCCTCAACAAATAAGATTGATGTATATTATTGAAGATGACTTATCCATTTCAAGACGGGAAAGAAAAATCAAAACAGTACATTAATATTGAGGTGGGGATACACCCCAATACAAACCAGCCCAAACGTCCAAACCGTCTGAACCAATCACAAGCGTTGGATCAGTGGAAATCTGCGCGCACATTCTCCTAGCGCGTGACACGTGTCCAGGATGGCTGACCCGCGGTGTTTTTCCGGGTCACAAAAGTTTCACCATCAGCGCAAAAGTTTCACCTGAACCCAAACATTCCACCTCCAACGCAAAAGTTCCACCTGTTCGGACAGTTTGGACACTTCACCTGATTTATACTTGATTGTTTCTCTATAGAGGTGAATTGAAATGAGGGGATTGAATAACAAATTGAAAATTGAAATACAAGAAACATGGGAGGAGTTGAGAGATTATTTTGCCTCAGTCTAAAATTCCGACCATGCATCTTGAATGATTGATCAACTTCTTTATAAGCTTTTTGGATCTTTGGCTTAAGTTTTATGAAACTTGGCTTTTCAAGACTGGCATTAACCAAATTGGTTGAGCACATCTGAACTTTTGAACCTTTCTCTTTCAAATTTGAATGAGTGAGGCACACATTTGAATCGAGGGCTAATCTCAAGAGGAAATCAGCAGGCTTAGGGACCACGCTAAAAAAGATGGTGCGTTTGGAAACTGTAAGAAAGCCGACTTGGAGAGTGGAGTCGTCACCACGAGGAAAAACGATGCTAAAATTTAACCCATTTACCAAATTTGTTAATAACCAAACGTCACTGTAGTGTATGTAAGTGAGAATTGTGCTAATTTAACTGCATTTTTTCGAGCTTAATCTTAAAATATATGTACACATAAAAAATGTATAAATCTATTAAAAAAATATATAAATTCTACATGCGATGCAGCAAGATTCAAACCCTGGCCAAGGCCAAAGAATAAATGTCTTAGGCCACTACGCCATGGCTGCTGCAGTGCACACTTTAAAACATATATATGTACACATAAAAAAATGTAAGTTAAATCTTTAAAAGTAAATATAAGCACCTCAGCGTCTTCCAGGAGACTTACTTTTCTTCCACACATATTTCCACACTTTTTGACCATATATATTGCTCTTTCACATCATGTCCTCAGAAAAGGGCCCCACAGTTTTTACTTTCTAACCTATCAATCCATTCCATGCATGGTGAAGTGCATTAAATAATTATAATAATCACCAATATTTTGAATATGAATATTGAAAAAATAGAGGGGGGAGATTATTTGTCAGTGGCTCTCCCACTTTTTCTTTATCGCAAATCAATTTACTGACTGTTGTACCTTAAAGTCTTTCATCTGAGTCAAGAAGATACGAAAATCGAACTCCAATTATATCTCCATTCCATTCTAAGCACTCTCAAATTCCAAGAACAAGACTCAAAGAAGCTCTGGTGATTTGCAGCAGCAGCTACATTTACAGGTAAATTTTATTATATTTCTTGGACATGACTAATCATTTCCATGTGTTATGTTTGGTAGATCTATTGTAATAGTGAACTGCTGTGTGTTTTGATGTTTGGGTAACATGTATGATTCTCTTGATCATGTTTCCATTTTCTACTACAAGAACAATCTACCGCTTGTATAGATAATTGGGAAAGGAGATTTATTGGGTCTTCTAGAATTGGGGTTTCAGTGTCGGATCAAGTTGTTAATTAGGTTGCTTAGTTGTAAAATAACCTTTTAGGGTTATGGGCTCGGACTCTATATAATACTGAGATGTGTATGTTGGAACCGAGATCAATTAGATGACTAATAATTAAACTCCACAACGGGATTACTTTATTCTATACGTGTTCATTTTGAAACAAATAAAGGGGCTTTATATACAGCCTTACACATAAAAACTATTTGCTAAATATGAATCTATAACTAAGGAAATAACATTCTTTAATCTATGACATAATCTTCTATTCTAAAGGGATAGACTAAAAACCAAAGGCTAAGTACACTTATTTTCACTACTTACTTTTAAATAACATAATTAATAACAAGATTATTCGAACAGTGCACTTGCTTGGAACTTTGTTTTTCCAACTTTCTAACCTGCAAGTATATATTGTCCTCTTTAGGATCAGCAAGGCATGGAAAGAATGGGGAACATCATTGTTAACCAGGTCGGCTCTTATTACTTGAGCCTTGATGAAAATGCGAGAACTCTCAAACGGAAGTGTGAAACTTTGCATGCCCGAGAAGATGACATGAACGCGGAACTGGGAATAATCGAGTCTAGTGGTGGAAAGAAACGAAGAAAGGTGGTTGAGAATTGGCTGATAAATGTGCAAATCTTGAGGAACCAAGTAGACGGAATAGATGCAGCACTGAGTCAAAGTGGACTACTTGATCGTGTGCAGTTGGCGAGTCAAGTGGAAACTCTTAACAAAGAAGTGGGAGAACTTCTAGAGGTAGGTAAATTTCCTCAAGGGCTCACACTGAATGCAGATCACGACGGAGTGGAATTTCAGACAAAACTATTATTTGGCCAAGCATTTCAAGTAAACTTGGAGAAAATTTGGAGGTACTTATTGGATCCAGAGGTCGTGACCATAGGAATTTGGGGAATGGGAGGTGTGGGGAAGACCACACTTGTGACACATATCAATAATCGAGCTCGAGAGCATCGTGACATTTTTAGTAATGTCTTTTGGGTCACTGTATCACAAAATCTGGACGTTTATAAGTTGCAGGACGAATTTGCCAAAGCAATCAATTTGTCGTTTACAAATGAGCCGGACGAAAAGAAAAGGGCAGCTATATTATCAATGGAGTTGAAGAAGAGGAGATGTTTATTTATTCTAGATGATGTCTGGCATCATATTGAATTGGATAGTGTGGGAATTCCTGTTCAAGCCAATGGTTGCAAGCTAATCATTACTACTCGATTACTGGATGTCTGTCGAAGGTTGGTTTGCGAGAAAAAGATTGAAGTAGAGCCTCTTTCCGAGGAAGAATCTTGGGACTTATTCAAGAAGAATCTTGGGCATGGGGTGGTTCTTGCTCCAGAAGTATCTGAGGTTGCTTTGTATGTTGCAAGAGAATGTGCGGGTCTCCCTCTTGGGATAGTTACAGTGGCAAGTTGCATGAGAGAGGTTAATGATGTCTGTGAATGGAGGGCTGCTTTACATGCACTTGAAGAATCAAAAGGTGACGGGCTTGTCGAGATGGAGGATGAGGTATTCCGAGTGTTGAAGTTTAGCTACAGCCGCTTGAAAGATCCCAAATTGCAACAAAGTTTTCTATATTGTGCACTCTATCCGGAAGACCATAAAATTAATAGAGAATATTTAATAGAACATCTTATTGATGAGGGAGTAATTGAAGGAATGAAAAGTAGGCAGGCGCAATTTGATAAGGGCCAGGCTATACTGACTAAACTTGTTAACTCCTGCTTATTACAAAAAGTTGTTGAGTCATGTTTGCCTCCTTTGTTTCCTACTACGGAATATGTGAAGATGCATGATTTAGTTAGAGATATGGCAATCAAAATGAGCCCTCAGTTCATGGTGAAGGCTGGGAAGCAAATAAGCGAGCTCCCGAAGTGGTCAAAAGATGTCGAAAGAGTTTCTCTAATGAATTGCAATATACAAGAGGTAACAGCGGACATATCACCAAGGAGTCCAAAGTTGTCAACCTTGCTGTTGTCGAGAAACTTTAATTTGAGGACAATTCAGAATCTTTTCTTCCAACAGATGCCTGCTCTCCAGCGTCTCGATTTAACTGGTTGTAGCTGCATTGAAGAATTGCCGAATTCAGTATCAAATTTGAAGAATCTTATTGCATTGGTGTTGGATGGGTGTTCGAAGTTAAAGGCCGTGCCTTCACTGGCAAACCTGAAGTCACTGAAGCGTTTGGATCTTTGTAGGACTGACATCATAAAAGTTCCCGACGGACTGGAAAAATTGGTCAATATCACGTATTTGGATCTCGATGCAAAGAGGTTGAAGGTATTTCCAGCTGGAATATTACCCCAATTGCTCCTACTAGAGTTCCTAAGGTTTGGTGATGGTGTGAAAATAAAAGGAGAAGAGTTACAAATGTTGGAGAGATTGAGTACATTCAAAGGCAAACTCAATTTTGATGATGTGACAGGTTTTAAGTCATATGCCATGTCTAGGCAGCCATATAAAGGGCCTAATTGCCGCTACCATTTTGCATTAAATGACACTGGTAAAACTGTAATAGAAGAGTACAGGGACAACCTTAATAGTCTCACAGTACACCGTTTTAACTTGAAGCACTCCATTTGGAATCAAAGAGCAGCTGGTAGTGTGGATGTCGAAAATCTTAAAGCACTCCTGAAAGATGTTCAGTACCTGGAGGTTGTCTCATGCTATGTCGTTCAAACCTTGTGTGATTTCCCGTGTTTGAACATTGCAACGAACAACTTGAAGCGGTGTCGGTTTCATTCATGTAAAGGGATAAAGTGCCTGGCTGCAAGCTCGGTTTCATCTTCTTGTTTGTTTAGAAACCTCGAGAATTTAGAACTTAGTGACCTGTGGGACTTGGAGGTGTTGTTTGAGTTGGGGAGAGTTGAAAATGCTATTCCACTCTCACTTGCTGCTGCTGTTGGGGGAGCCTTTTCTTGCCTTAAGGTTCTACGATTGTCGAAGTGTTATAAAATCAAGATCCTCTTCCATCCTTCCTTTCTGCCAAATCTCCGAAACCTACAAGAGATTCAGGTGAAATGTTGCCATAGATTGGAAGAGATAGTAGAAGCGTCTGAAGGAGAAAGTATTGAATATGCTCTCCCTAATTTGACGGCTTTGAGTTTAGATAGACTACCACAGTTGAAGAGCATATGTGCAGAGACTATTGCTTGCCCTTCTCTTTGTGAGATTACAATTGCAGAATGTCCACAGTTGAAAAGGATTCCTCTGTCCGAGCTTCCCTCCTCGTTTCAATCAATTTCGGTGTACCCTAAGGAATGGTGGGAATCGGCAGAGTGGGATCATCCCAATGCTAAGGATCTCTTTCTACCTTATCTTAAGGTTTGTCTATTGCATCTCTTCAACATTGCAGTTGTTTTTCTTGCATTTCTTTCAAGGAATAAAATTTAGTTGCTTTTCTTGTATTTTGTAACTTGCTTTTACTAAATTAACTAGCAATTATAAGTAGAAAATATAAGTTACTTTGCATACATTTTCCTACTCAGTGTTTGCCATGTCTATTATTTATCTCTGCCTTTTCTGGATTTTACATTTTGTGTGTAGGACTTCCATGAAGCTAGTGGAAGGGACGCTGCAAAGAATTTTATCAATTACCTATGTCATGGGAATGCTTCCGACTAATAACGCTTTCTCACTTCCGATCACCATTTGAATCCTATGTTCAATCTTCATTGTAGCTTCTTCATCGGTAGACAAGGTGGCAAATTGAGGATAGGGAAGGAGGGGCATCGTTTTGGAATATCTGCTTAGAAGTATGGTTAATTAGCGAGTTTTGTTCATGGAAATGGAGTGTTGTTTCCTATGTGTGTTTAAACACTATATTTACTACTTGCTTAAGGTTAATCAAACATTGAACACTTGTGGTTTCTGTAATTTGTTATTGGTCTAATTTCAGCCATCATTTTGCATTAAATGATGAAATGCACTTGTTCGGCATTGTTGTTGCTTATGTGAATTTGACATGCTTTCAGGAATTTAACAAATTGTTTATCCTGAAATAGAGTAGAGCCTTTTTTAAGGAAGAAGTTTAGGACTTATTTGAAAAGAACCTGGTGACTCTTTCTCCACAAGTACTGGTTGTTGCGTGAAAATGTGTTGTCTCCTTTCAACTGGTACATCGCCTTATAACCAACTAAACATGTAGATTACTCCAAACTCATGGTTTTAACTTGATCCAGAAACCTCATTTAACACATTCGACAAGATTTGTAACATACAAGACGACAATGGCACAAACGTGTAGACAAAACAACATAAGCCAACAGATTTGACAAGCTCAGACGATACATTTTCATGGCAGTGAAATTGGTACAGGGAACAACAACGAATCTGATCAACTCTACTCCTATCACCATTTCCATCATATAGTTCTCATCCAATTTACCTTCTTCCCCGTCGATCCGAAAATACACGAACTCGAGCCTAAGTCGAGCAGCAGTTGAGTTTCTTCAGAGCAGAGACGTCGTCCTTGACGTTTATTTTCTCTCCCTTGGCTGGCACCGAAGCGGCTGCGTCGTCTCCTCCCTCCATCGCCTTTTTGGCCGCAACCCGGTAGATTTGCGTCAGGACTTCGGCGAATGCGTTCTCCACATTGGTCGCATCCAGTGCGGAAGTTTCCATGTAGTAGAGCGCCTCCTTCTCGGCATAGGACTTTGCATCTTCTGTGGAGACAGCAACAAGGTGCCGGAGATCGGACTTGTTACCGACGAGCATCACCACAATGTTGGGGTCGGTGTGGTTCCTTAACTCTTTGAGCCATCGGTCGACGTTCTCGAATGTTGAGTGGCGGGTGACGTCGTACACGAGAAGTGCACCCATGGCTCCGCGATAGTATGCACTGGTGATGGCGCGGTACCTATGCAGCGAGAGAAGCCCAAATCCAATTAAAATAGAAATAAATGACAAAGTTCTGAATTTAAATACACAAAATAATGCATTATAACACAAATAAATATGCTTTATAGTGGTTTATGACAGTTACAATGTCCACCAGGAGCAAGGAGTAAAAAGTCTTATCCTATGAAAATGAACTGCTCTTCGAACCCAATCAACTACTCTGAACAATAGGTATTCAGGCAAAATATCGCTATGGTTTCTAATTAGGGCTGCCAAAAACAACTGAATTGGTTCAGTTTAAAACCGAACCAAAACCAAAACTTTACCGGTTTGGTTTCGGTTTATAAAATAAGAACCGATAAAAAACCGAAACCAAAAATTGATCGATTTGGATAAGGGGCTTATTTTAAGTCATTATCTTTATTAATTAGGCCTAACAATATTGGGCCAACAAAAAATAGGTCAAATAAGTCAAGACCGGCCCAAAATGTGATAATTTCATGAAAATCGGTTGAAGAAAATCCAACCGAAAACCAATAAGTAAAATAATAAGTCAAAATGGTTTTAAATGTGAGAATTTCATGAAATTCAGTTCATAAAAAACCGAACCGAAAACCGACTTGTTCAAAACCAAACACAATTCCATTATTCGGTTTTTATTTTCTTAAAACCGAATTAATCGGTTTGGTTCAAAACCGAATCGAACCGACTCAAAACCGAACCGTGAACAGCCCTGTTTGCTATTTCTGACACCTTGGTCAGCCATCTCAGTTTGGCCTTTTCTTGAATTGACAGGAATAATTACAAGTAGAAATTTCAAGATCTAGTTCTATAATTGAGGAACTGGACATCGATAATGAAACCATGGTAGCCTGGTAGGCCTAATCGATGCTAGCCATGATGCTTCAGAATGAAGAAGGCTCATGAAAATCAAGATGACGGAACATTACAAGTTGTGTTATCTTCAACAGCAAACAAAATGATCAAGAATGTCATGCCCAAGTGTAATGCCTCGAGTCACAACACTAAAGGAACTCCACTACCATTGTCTGGACTGATTCGGTCACATTTAACTGTTACAAACCGAATCTCATGAAACTTGTTTGAGTGTCCAAAGTGGAAAGAATGTAGATTAAGTGACGACTTGAAATAGTAAATTGGGCCCTCCACCAAATAACATAAGTTTTGGGTTAGGACTTAGGAGTAAGATTAACCCAAGGGAAAATGGTAAAAATGTGGTCTGTCCTATGACACTTTTGCAAGAGGGTGTTGTGTACTTCGATTTTAAGTGCAAAATGTATGTATTTTTATAAAAATGACAAAACTGAATAAAAAATTATCTTTTAAAAGTTTTTCTATTTTTCACTTAACACAACTGAAGGAGAAAAGTAAAATTCAACTCCACCAATTCCCGACCTTGATGGCTCACAAAACCAAAAGCCACTCAAAGTAAAGATTCAAGCTCAGCTTTCATCATAAATACGAGTAGAAGATACTCAAGTAAGAGTTCAAATATTTACAAACAGCACTCCAAGCGATAGCCTACTAAAGGGGTAAATGAAAAACAAGAAATCAGAAATTTGAGCAAAATAAAGCCCTAATATTTGCAAAATGACATTGATTGTAAGATATGAAGTTACTTTGTTCTGAACTCCACTTCTTCTCTTTTTTTTCTCTCGCGTGAGGGCTGTAACTGATTTTTCTCACACTTCCTCGACCTAGGAAGGCAGCACAAACCCATTAAATATCCCCCACCCCAGGTCCCCAACTATGTTGACACAACCGCGACATCGACGATCATGAAACAAACATCATACTTTTCCCCCAGCAATTATATCATCACTACAAGACAATCTCCTTAATTCGAAGTTTCAAACTTGTCTACATAAGTGCATACAAGACAACCTCAAACTTCATTCTTTAAACTTTTCTAAGGTCAATCATAGTCTAGGCAGCCCGATTCATAACAGATACATTTTCTATGTATGAGACTCATTCCACTAGAAGCATACAACTAGTAGCAGAGAGCCCACTATGTAGGAGTGATCAATGAATACTATACATGTTTGGTACCAATTTGACCCAAAAGACTAGCCTAATTGTTCATGAGTCACGATAAATACCAACTCTAACTAACTATATATTTATATGATGTAAAACACTTACCCACACCATGTAAAATTCAAAGAGAAGCTAAAATGCCACATCATGTAAAATTCAAAGAGAAGCTAAAATGCCAAATTCCATAAATGAATGTGCTTACAATTTGACTACTACATGAGTTAAGGAGTGGCATTTGGATTTGTGTTAAATAAGCACGAGGACTCGGCCTATATATTTAAACTGCAAATGTAAACCGTATAAGTTAACCCATTCTGCTCATGGGATAGTAATAAGCTCTCAAAACAGCATAAAATGAGTAAGCAACCCAGAATAGGCTATTATGGATATATAGACACAATTTACAGGCGGTCCTCAATCCAGATCAAGTAAAGTAGTATTCATGCCTTCATTCAATACTACCAGATCTCAAAACCAAAACCCATTTCTTACAATTTTCATAGAGAATTCCATAAATCTCACAAACCCCAAATTAAGTAGCTAAGAAAGCAACAAATTTATCCCCAATTAGGAAAGGCATCTATGATGGCACCAAACAAGATTCAATAAAATAAGACCAACCCTTCAAATCTTAACAGAACACATCAACCTCACCTACCAAAACTAAATTCAATAAAATATTACCAACTAAATCTAGCTCAAAACCTAAAAAAATCTTTAGTCATCTCCTCCACAGATCAAAAAAACACAACCCACATCAGTGATTCATCAAAAAACCCACAAGCAGCAAATCTGAGCTCAAAACTTGGTAAACTCAAAACAAATCTGAAAAGGGTAGAATCGAGAGTGAAGTAGAAGAAGAAAAAGACGGACCTTTCCTGGCCAGCAGTGTCCCAAATCTGGGCCTTGATGACCTTGCTGTCGACGGTCAAGGAGCGAGTAGCGAACTCGACGCCAATGGTGGACTTGGACTCGAGATTGAACTCGTTCTTGGTGAACCTGGAGAGCAGATTGGACTTGCCCACACCTGAATCGCCAATCAAGACCACCTTGAAGAGATAGTCATAGTCATCTTCAGCTCTGTAACCTGCCATTATTGTACTCAACACTAAAGCTAAGAGCTACAAGTTTGGGTTTTTCTTCTTTCTTCTTGAGAGAGATTTGGAAGCAAGAAATGCTACCTTTTGGCTTCTCAACTGTGAGCCGGTGAAGTGGGCAAGTGTGAGAAGATTTTTTATTTCACTTTTACATTTTATAATATATTTGAAATGGGGTTTTAATAAAAAGAACCAGAAACTATTTATGCAGAGAGTGAGTAGGGTTGTCCATGGTCCGGTTCATCGAATCGAAAGGTTTAATGTTGAACCGAATTGAGAACTTTGATTTTATAATTTTTAAAACAATAACTAAAACCGAGTATAATTGAATGCTCGGTTTGTAACCACCAAAAAGTGGTTAGGTTTTTGGTTTAAATCGAACCAACCAAATTTTATGGGCTTGATATATAGGCCCAATTTTTTATCCATTCAAACTAATGATGATTAAGAATATGTATGAACGTTAACTTTAAATGGCCAAAAAATTCACAATGAAATCGAAATTTAGGTAGCGGTTTTGTGTGGTGTTAAATGATATCGTTTGTGAGTATAAAAAACAACCCATTCATAATGCGTGGATGATTTTGGGGGTGACACGTGGTAAGTGTAATTCCGGTTCAATTTATTTAATTAACCAGTAATTTTTTATTATACGAATCGTATCCAAACCAAATGACTGGTTAACTTAAAACTAAAACCATAAGTTAACCATAATTCACAGTTTTAGATTTTTTAATTTTGATTCGATCTGGTTCTTGGTTCGGCGTTGATTTTTTGTTTTAAATGGACACCCCTAGCAGAGAAAAATAAATTAAAAAAAGTTTCATGTTTGTTGGTATTGGGGGGTGAGCATGGGCCGGGTTGGACAGTCCATGACTTATTTTTGGGCCCAACCCAGACTTAGCGGGTTGACTATTTTCATGTCCATTCCCAGCCCATGAAGAATGTTGTCCGCTGGACAAGAGGGCGGGTTGAGCCCGGATGGGTTCCGGGTTAGTCCAGCCCATCCATAACATAAAAAATAAAATATCGTACACAAAAATTTATTGCAAAAATAAATTATGTACACAAAAACAGATTGCAAAATTAATACTTCATATCACAAAACAGTAGTTTATATGAAATTGTGTTTTCCGAACTTGTTTGCTAAAAACACTTAAAATAACCCTTTCAAAATTAGTGTGGGTTGTATGTGTTTAGTTAATTAGTTAGTTAAGTTCATTAGGCCGGGTTAGTCCGGACACCCCAGTTCATGTCCGCAACCCGACCTGTGATATCTATATGGTGCCCGTTCCTGGCCCGGATCACTCTGGGTTGGGACTATGAGTAGATAGGTTGGTCCGAGTTCACAGGTTGGGTCAGGTTGTCCGGATATTTCTGCTTAACCCTGGTTGGTATCATCAATCCTATACCCATTTTGGTCAATGAGATACATATGTTATAGACAGTGGTCCCATTTGCACTTTCCCAAAAGCTAGTTTTTTTTTTTGAGAAACCCAAAAGCTAGTTAGTGTCCACATTTCGTTGTTATTAATTTTTGTCTTGAGACTTGTACTAAAACATTTCAAGAGGGTTTTTAGATTTTAATTGCCATCTTTCTTGGTTCGGCTACCTTCTTGAGATTTTAATTACCATTTGAATCAACCAATATATACGTATGGTCAAAAAGCTTAGCAGCGGTCGCAGCTGATACAATAGTAGCTTACCAGTTATTGTTGTACAAAATTAACCAAGCTTACCCGAATCGATTTAAAAAATAATTAATCTGAATAAAATCAACTTGTTTCTGTTCAAAACCAAATTTAATCAAGAATGCGTCAATTCGGTTTAAAAAATAAAAACCGATAAAAAATCGAAATCAATCATTTAGACACATGACTCATTTTTAGTTATCGATATTTATTAATTGATCCTAAAATTATTAATTCAACTAAAAATAAGTCAAGACCGTTCAAAATATGAAAATTTCATGAAATTCGGTTCATAAAAAATCGAAACGAACTGAAAATCGACATATTCAAAACTAAAAAGAATCGAATTTCACCTTTTCGATTTTATTTTTTTAAAAAGGAACTTGATCAGATTAGTTCAAAACCAAACTAGCTAAGTTGACTCAAAACAAAACCCTAAATAATGATGGCGTGCCTCTGTTAACGTGTTACGCTGCTACTGTGGATATTACAGCGGTTTACCAATTTAGCGCCACTAATGTGACGTTATGTCGTAGTGGAAAATTCACCATAATCATTATTATGTATGTGTATGTATATACACACGTGCGCATCTTCCTATTTCTAATAGGACTTGTGTTTCCTATATGATTACTATATAAATAACGTACGCGTGTATATATATGTACATATCTTCCTCAAGGACATCAATCAAGACTCCCTCGATCACCCTTGTTCAATAATGATGAAAAAGCAGCACGTAAATTTGAATGAGGCTCTGCCGTCAGAAATCATAGTGAAAATCATATCAAGAGTACCCGTAAAATCCATGGTAAACTGCAGGCGTGTCTGTAAGCTGTGGAGTGCCCTAATCTCCAACCCTTTCTTAGCCAAACACGATCCCAAATATTTCCTGTTGCACCATCCAAACTCAACCACATTCGCCATCCTCGATCACCACCACACTGGTCGTCGGGTTTTCGAAGACGAAATTACTTTTCCTACACCCTCCTTGGCCGGCTTAGATCGATCAGAAAGGATACATGTATTGGGTTCATGCAATGGATTGATATGTTTCATTATGCGTGCGAACGACGGTGAATTAGTATTCACGTATACAATCCCATTATAAGCGAATCCGTAGCCATCCCTAGACCTAGCGGTATTTATGACCGGTGCAGAACTAGTGAGTATGCTTTTGGTTTTTGTGTACTTACTGGCTGTTATAAACTCCTCAGAGTGGCTGCTGTTGGAGACGCATTAATAGAGATCATGTCAATTATCAGATCAAGGTGGGACCTCCTATTTGTGCCGGGGGAGTTGTTCACTGGCTCTCGCGGACGATTTTAACGTTTAACCTTGCGGCCGAGGAGTTTGGGGTGGTTCCTCGACCTCCTCTCGGTGACGGTGAAGGGATACTCAGGTTGGGATGCATGGACAAGTGTCTGATTGTCACATCGTGCCCCGACAAATGTAGGGGCTTGAACATGGACATATGGGTCAGAAAAGAGTCGTCATGGACCAAGAATTGGGTTATTCGTAATCCCCGGTATTTGTTCAACCATCAAAATCTCATACCAATGACAGTGTCAACAGATGGTCGAACACTTATAATGTATGCTAGTAATGGAAACTTATATTCTTGCGATCCAAGAGACAGTGATGATACTGCTTTTACTACTGTTAGTAAGATTTCACGATATTATGATTTACAGGTAAGAGTGGATCCCTATGATGCAACTCTTGTGTCTCCCCAAGACTTGATGGATGGTTCCCTCATAAGCAAGGCTTGTAGAAAGTAAAGGGAGGAAAGTATATAGATTGGATGCGTGGTTAGTGTTTTATTTTCTATTTCCTTGTACTTCAACTCTAGTTTCTTCCAAAGAGTTAATAATGGAAGGTGTATTCCGCACCTTTGAAAAAAAATTTCGAATTGAAGCAAAGGTAACTCATCTTTGGAATTGAAGCTTCTAGACTATTTCTTATTAATTTATGCCAAGCGAAATTAAATTTATTTGGGGTGTTTTGCTAGATGTTTGCTGTGAGATTGTCACAGAGTTTCTCCAACCAACTGAGGTTGAGGCCGTGTGGGCCTTACAGAAGCAACTTGGTGTTGCGTGTAGAATAGTTTTCGAGGTGGTTCTGTATGGAGTTTGCGGGGAGTCTCAACCCGTTTGAGGTAGAGGCCGCGAGCTTTCAAGAAGCCGTTTGTTGGGCAATCAATTTGATTTTGGATATTGTCTTTTTTGAGACAGACACAAGTTGGGCCAAGTGGTAAGGAGCTGACTAACATATGTGAGGTCCTAATTTCGAATCTTGGTACATGCGGATTTTCCCTTCGGATGCTGACAAAGGGGTTAAAAGACCGATACCACGGTTCCCCGAAGGTCGGTCCAGAACAGGGAGTTTTCCTGATTTGCTAATTAAAAAAATCAATGTGTTATGCATGTAATTCAGTCTTGGTGGTTCCCGAGAGAAGTACTCTGGTTATTTGGGCTATTTTCCTTTACTTATTTCAAAGTGCTTTGGTCATTTACGCTTATAGAGTTAATAGTCTAGCTCTTTTTTCGATTAGCTGGGAGTCATGTATGGGGTTAGTCCAACCTGCTTTAACTAATAGTAGTTGGGATCACGGTGTGGGGTCTGTCTCGCCATTTAATCCTTCGGTTTTCCAGTGTGATGCCGGGTTAGTTTCTTAATAATATTTCGTTTTTTCCTTCAAAAAAAATTAACATATTTTTTTTCCTATTTCCTAATACCTAATTTTATGTGTCATCTTTGTACAAATGTGGAGAAGACAATGGATCACTTGTTCTTTGAATGCAGGATTGTGATCCCAATCCGGAGGGATAGGTTGCTGGAAGGGATATTGAATTTCATACAATGAGATCTACTGCTTTGCCAAGAACCGCTTGTATCCCGTTGTACTTGCTTTAACAATCGACTCATCGACTTTGTCCAACATATCATCTTTGTCATTTTTTCAATTCGGATGCAGGCTTAGGGGGGCAAGCCCGATGTGATGGGACTCAATATGGAGGGAGAGATTGTTAGGTCTTCATGTGAGTTCAAAGTCTCACATCGGAAGAATACAAAGTATAAAGAGGTTTTGCATAGACATTAGACCCTAGACCTAACATGCTAGTATTTTAGGTCAGAGTTGAGCTTTAGTGTGTATGTGGACTTTCCTTGTAATGTGCTCCTCCTTGGTAAGGCACGGTTCACCCTAGCAAGTGGTATCAGAGCCAGGTTTGCACAGATCTCATCGGACCGGCAGACCAGTGGATGGACCCGGTTCTCCCCAACAAGTGGTATCAGAGTCAGATTTGCATAGAACTCATCGGGCCGGCAGGCCAGTGGATGGGCCCGTTCCAAGACCTTGGTTGGTTTCAAGCATGGGCCCTTGCCCACCAAGCTCATTTGCAAGTGATGATTCAAATTTTAGAAAGCTCATCGTTGGCCTTTTTCACTCAACCGAAATCAAGCCCAATATCAAGTCCAAGAATAAAAAAAATTATGAAAAAGGACAATCAAGCATCAAAGAAGTATTGGTGAAAATTTTGGACCGATACAGAGTATTCAGAATATATGTTTTTGCATCGAAGACGACTCATCTCCATCACTGTCAAAGCACAGTTAGTTGAAACCATCAAGACATACGCTTATCAAGTTTCTCTATCACTCACCTTCCAGTGCTTCATATTTTTTATTTTAAAATTTCATGTTTTTTTATCAATGTACTTTTCTATCTCTTCTTACCTTCTCGAGAATCAGTAGTTAGTGTTTACAATTCTCAATTATTAGTAAAGTGACAAAACTACACCAACAATAACTTCCAAAGGAGGAAGACAAAACAGAAAAATATGAATACAAATTACTTGCAAAGCAAGAAATGAAAGCCAATACATAATTAGCAGAGAAACTTATGTGTATATGAACTCTCTCTTCGTCTCATACTCTTCCAATGTGGAACTTTAGCTCAAATGTGGAATTCCAACAATCTCTCCCTCCACATTGAGCCATAATCACATTGTGTCAATTCCCCCTAAGCCCAAACCAACTTTACTGGTTGGATCCAATCCTTCATGAGCCCATCATCCTATTTAGGCCTACCCCCTTGAGGGTGCGACCATGGTTTTCAGGTGTTACCTGCCATAGGAGAATAATCTGACCCGCTTACTTGTAATGTGTCCAATGAACCTAAATTTTGATACCGATTGTTGAGGAAAACCTGAGCCTTTATCAAAGAGGAGCACCCCCATGAAGAAACACATCACATACATATTACAACTCATTAATTAATTATTGAATTTCTTTTATTCATGTACAAGAATTGTGTATTCATATGTATACATAGGATACATATATGATTATCTTATTCATTGTACATGTATCATATCTTTTGTATTTTTCTTTATTCATGTATAGACTTTATGTATAAATAGGTATCCCCCATCATCAATAAGAAATATTCTTGAGTGTTTACAATATCCTTGAGTGTTCACATCATTCAAATCGATTGCGTTCCGCACACCAATTTACTTATCACTGTTTTCAACCTCACAACAAGAACCTTTTCCAAGATTTCATAAGGGGAAGTCGTTAAACTAATTGACCTCATGTCATAGCTGTATTGTGGAGAGTTTGTTTTTGGGATTAGTACTGTAAATCATGCATTGAGTCCCTTACCGATCTCCCCTATTTTATGAAATGCCGACATGCACTATTGGAAATATGCTTTTTCCCGGCGATATATTGATAAGTCTTGCCGGGAAAGTTTCACCAGCCCGACGAGATATTCAATATCTCGCCGGGTTGGTGAAACTTTTCCGGTGAGATATGAAATATCTCGCCGGGTTGGTTTCACTTGTCAACGGTCGGATTATGACCGTTGATGGTCAACATCCGACCGTTGATGGTCAACAATTCCAACCCGGCGATATATTGCAATATTTCGCCGGGAAAGAGATGTTGACCATCAACGGTCATAACCTTTCCCGGCAAAATATTGCGCAATATCTCGCCGGGAAAAAGTTATGAAAAATCTATAAAAGGCTCATGCATGACTTCATTTGGTAAAATTTGGGTTGTGGAGGACTATTTGGACCTATTCATAGAGTTGAAGATTTCCAGTGCATACAAAGTCGAAGATTACTAGTCCGGTTGTCAAGCTCCCCTTGAACGTCATCAAGCTCGTCGTCTGTAGTCTTTTCGTCCCCGTTGGTCGATCTCCCGATTTGCAGGTTAGTTTGGTGAACTAGGCATTAATAGATTTTTGGTGAATCAGTTAGGCTCTGAATTAGTACATTCATGTGGTGATGGACCTCATAAAGTCCTTTGAAATGATCTCCCATGACTTATGACAAAAATGTAGACTGAATCTATCCGGGCCAAGGGCTTTTGCCCCATCGCAATCCTTACAAACCATGGGAGAGTGAGGTTGAAATAAAGAAAGA
Organism: Geranium brycei; assembly: GCA_036897365.1. Taxonomy (NCBI): domain Eukaryota; kingdom Viridiplantae; phylum Streptophyta; class Magnoliopsida; order Geraniales; family Geraniaceae; genus Geranium; species Geranium brycei. Next base: position 17,947 of record JAYMTP010002996.1, read on the forward strand.
GATCCTTTTGATTATTTCCTAAAACATTCCTTCCTGTAATTAATATATGACTAATTAACAAAGTTTCCAATATGCATCAACCCTATTAATATCATGATTGTCTGTAATATAAATCCCAAAATATA
>JAYMTP010002997.1:0-18067 GCA_036897365.1 Geranium brycei
ACAGATTCAAGTTCAACAGATATATTCAAGTTCTCAAACATATATTCAAGTTCACATATTTTTAGAAATCATACAAACATATTAACAATAAGTTAAAAGATTTTTTATTCAAAGTTCACATATTCAAATGAATCAAATCAGTTCAGATATAACATATTAACAATAAGTTCAGATATATTAACAATCAGTTAAATGGTAGACGCTATGCAAGCAGCAAAGTCTTTAAGAGACTAATTATAATTTAATGCTGATAAAATATTAATTAACTTAAAAGAATTATCGGAGATGAATAAGTCAGAGATTTTTAGCGCACTGAAAGGGCAGTGTCAATGCAACAAAACAATCTAAACATATGGTGAAATAAAAAAAAATTCAATACAAGTGGCTCACAAGCTAGAGGAAAGTATAAAAATAGAATTTTAGACCATTAACACAAGACAGCAACAAAAAAATCTCAGGTAGTCAGTCCTCAAGAGACAGATTTTACAGACGCTGTCCAAAAACTTGGAATAAGGAACAAAACCAGAACATGTAAATAAACAACAGAATCAATCAAGCCTTGAGGAGGGTTTCGATGGCTTCGAAGAAGAGAGGTGCCATGTCCGGGTTGGGAGTCTTGATCGCTGACTTCACCCCGGGGCTCCCAACGACAGTCGTGAGCTCGATCAGGACGGGTATGCCCTGAGGGATATTGGCCGAGAAGTAGAACACGTCCTGGTTCGCGTGCTTGCGCTTTGCGATGAAGAACATGTTTGATGCCGCGAGCCTTTCCAGGGTTGCGTCAGCGTTGTTCACCGCAATGCCGGGGAAGTCTTTGGAGATCTCGTTCGAGTCTGGGAGTGATCTCCATGTCTGCCATAGCAGTATAGTTTTAGAACACAGCTATTGTGATCATCAAAATCGGGAAAATAAATTGCAAGTGCCGGGAAATCCTGGAAACTTTGTAAGTCCATGGGTTTCACATCTAAGGCCAGCAATGAGGTTATGATACAAACACTACAACAGATCCATGCGAAAGCATCATCTCTCCAAGCTATTCCTTAGGCTCTTTGTTTTATTTCAATTATGTACTTTATTTTTCTTGTACTGTTCCGAAAGTTTCATTTTCGCAACTTGGGAATTGACTCAATCTTCTTTAATATAATCAGTTTATCAAAATCAGGAAGATTGTCAAATTCGCAGTCTTTAACTGCGATGAAAACCAAGGCATTAACTATTGGAGTTGGTACTCCACTTTCCCATATGTTGACACTCTCTAAGGAACTCGTGGAAATACCGAACTCATACGAGGATATTATAGAAAATCCATACATAAATAGAGAATCAGAGTGAAAGTGAACACTCTTTCACTATGTTGCATCCTATTTGCTTTAGGAAATGAATGGGTACTTATTTTGTAATAGAGAATAAGAGAACACTTACTATGGAACACCCTATTTAGAGAATGAAAGGGTACTTATTTTTAGGAGTGGAAACAAGCAAAATAGAGCCTACATTTGTCGTGGCTCGACTCGAGATCAAATGAGCTTACATAGTTAAGCTCAAGTTCAACTAAAATATAATTAATCAAACTTGAATTCGGCTCAACTCGGTTTCGCTCATATATTTTTCACTATAAACATTCATTAAAAATAAATAAATAATCATGTTTCATCGTATTAAAAAAATATTAGTTAATTAAATATAAATTAACCGGTCAAGAGCCTTAAATGGTTGGACTCGAGTTCGGCTCATTTATTAATTCAGCTTGAGCTCAATTATAACGAGCTCAAGCCGAATACTTAACAAGCCGAGTTTGAGTGATTCACTAAAGGCTCGCTCGTCTACAGCCTAAAGCAAGGTCAAGATGAATGTGAAGTTTAATCAACTTTTGTTGCATGTAAGATTCCTAGAGGGGTGGAGTTTATTGTCTATTTACCTCGAGAAAATTTGAACGCTCCATTCTTCCATCCTCGCCAAAGAATACATGCACTGGGATTTTATCATTGAAGTACCAAACAGGCTGCTGATTGTTTTTCACGGCAACTTGTAAAAGAGAGCTTGGAGGACCAGTAGACAGATTCTGGAACATAACCATTGGTAGAAGAGTCCTAGCAGATGTCCCTGGTTGGATTTGTGGAACCTAACAGAGGATAAAACATCAATTAGCATCTTAAATAGTAAAATAATCTAGTTCTCGTTCAGTCAAGGCGAGTTTTTAATGAGCCGCTCGAAACTCGATTCGTTAATATATTTGGTTCATGCTCATTATAATCGAGCTTAAGCAAAATCTTCAAAGGCTCAGGGGCGGACTCATTAAGTATTTAATTAATTATATATTTTTATTAATATATTTCTTAACTTTGAATAAATATTTATAAAAATAACTAAACGAATCGAGTCGAGTCAAGCAGGCTCGTTTAGTATTTAATGAATTATATTTTTTTATTACAAATAATCTCTTTTATTGAAAATTTATAATAAAAATTAAACAAACCGAGCTGGAGCTTGACTATTTTTTTCAAGCGAAACTCAAGCTTAATTGCGTAAGCTCGTTTCAATCCACGCTCGAGCCTAACACTTTTCTTACGAGCCGAGCTCTGACAAATTGAGGCTCAATTTGGCTCATTTACACCCCTAAAGTTCAGTAGAGTACACCATGTGAGTGAGAACATACCTGTAGAGCCCCAGCAGCTGCAAGGCCGAATGTGTTCTTGTTGAACTGGATCATGAATCCATCGAGTGGAGTTTGTGTGTTGTTCTCAAACACTATACTGTAAAATACCTGGCCATCGAGTCTTGTCAGCTGTGCACTGATTTGCAATCCTTGACCGGTCGATGCTGGTAACAGAACGGGCATCGGTGGGCTGCCGTCAAGATAAAAAAAAATTCCATTCAGCGCTAGTAACCGAAACATAGCATTCACGAACAGTATTTGAATTTTCCGGCATACTTACCCACTGGGAGTTTCGGGCTGGTCGACGGGTACAATAGCACTATTGTCCAGACCTATCAAATCGCCGAGTAAATCTGGCACTGGAGCTACTGTAGGGGTTATTTGCCGTCCACCTGCATGGTGAACACTGCTCGAACTGCTCGGTGGTGACGCGCCACTGTCAGCAACATGAGCAGGCGACTCGGAATATCCTCCTTCGCCATCGGCAAAGTCTTCGTCTTCAGCTTTCTGGGTTGTGGGCTTTACACGGGTTACGAAAGCCTCGGGAGGTTTGTGATACACAGATGACAATGTGGCGATATTGGAAAGAAGCTCATCGAGAAGAGTGGGATCGAGTTGGTTGGAATCATCGGTTATAACAGGCTTCTCGGCCAACACAACGTCCTTCGCCGCCTGAGAAAAAATAGGACATCAGTCATGTAACTCACAATCTTTATTTGTCATATGTCTACTCTACAAGAAGGATCTGACACGATATTATAAATCTACTAACAGCAGTTATGTAACTCACATTCTGTGTTCCAGCACGTGTCTATTCTAAAAGTGCGAATCAGACACAATACTGTAAATCAGTGTTCGAAAACTCCCCTATACTCCGGAGAACTCGGTAAAATCGAGTTGACTGAGTTCTTCTCGGTCCTGGGCAAATTGTATATTTATTCTTTTACGTATATTTTGAAATTGTTCTATAATTTGTGTTTTAGTTTTAAGTTGTTTGAAAGTATCTTATTTTACTAAAACGTTGTTATTCTTATCTTTCACGTAAACTATACACAATATTCCGCCTATATATATAAATATTCCGCAACGTTGTTATTCTTATCTTTAACGTTGTGTTATGTCACGTATATATATAAATTTAATTGGTACAACTTGCCGATCTCCCCCCAAGTTCTCAAAACTCTTTTTTCCGCCTCGCCCAGTTCTCCCTGGTCCCAAGTTTTAGAACCTTATCGTAAATCTACTGATAGTGTTTTCGCCAGACACAAGGACTAAAAGGGTTCGTGGATGAACCCTATAGATGTCAATAATCAATGTAACAAAATATATAAGGCCAACTTAAACTTAATGCATATATCATACCTCGGGATCAGTAGACAAGAGACGCCAATATATGTATGCACGATCCCGCAGATCAGGATTGTCTGTCTCCACAGTGGCATTGTTTAAAACAACCTGAATCATCTGCTGTGGGCCTTCAGTCGGCTTCTTAAGGAAAAGCTTGACAGTTGCAGTAAGCAATTGTAACTGAACTTGTGCTGGCTCTTCAGGAAAGCTCTCCAAGAAGCTTTCGAGAAGCTCGTCGGCATTGTCAATCCTTTCAGCATACTCCCCAATAATCCATATCATTGACGCCTGTTAAAGAAAAAGAAACCGGCAGGAGAGTTATTGCATTTATATAATGAGTGTTATTTAACAAAAATAATATAAAGAGAATTACCTTGGCTTCTGGTTCATCTAAAGTATCTAAGCTCTCGCATAGGGTCGCAATGATGGATTCATAACTGAAAAGATAAACTGAAGTTCGTCATGTATATGCAAAAGAAAATCGTATTCTCTTCAATATGCAATAAAAGTGTAAGGAAAGGTAAACGGAAGAAAGATAATTTTCATTACGTGTTAGGGTATCTTCTAAAAATGTCTTTGATGACAATAATTGCTTCCTGAACCACATAGTTCACTTTAATCTTGATCAACTCGAGCAAAACACTGATGCACCGCTCAGCGGCTCTCTCTAACTTGATGGCACAACGGCCAATTGCACGAACAGCCTTCCTGACAAAATCTACATCTACTTCCGTGGCATACTCTTTAAACTCCAACAGAACCTGTAGAATTCAACAAGCACACATGGCACCAATAACTTATTCTGATCATGGAAATAATACTTGTTAAAGATATTGGCTGGCTGTGAAAAATTACTTACCTGGTCTATATTACGGTCTGAAGCCAGTTTTATCATGATTTCTAACTTCTCCATCTTCACATAAATCGGATCATTATACTTGCAGAAAAACACCTAACAGCAAAACAAGTATCTAATAAGCAACCTCCTTACTGAAGATGGGCTACGACATAGAAACAAATGAGCACAATTAGAAATTCCCTCCAATACAAAACTGTATACAATTATGTATTAATGCACCTTAATTTCATGGGCAAGGATTGTAGGACGTCTCTGTACTATAAGGTTGATGTTTCGCAATGCCACGTATTGAATCTCAGGTTCTGCAGACAACAATGTTACAAGAGGAGGAGCCATCTTTTTGCAAAGATTCCGAACCACATCAGTACTAATTATGAGTTCCATTTGTTGGAGTATCATCTACAAGGTAAGGACAAGAGACATTTAGAAGGTAACGACTAAATCACTTATTACTGTTCAGTGAATGAACAATAGAAGTATTGATGCAAGACACCAGTTAGTTAATTAAAGTAAAAAATGTGTCACCTTCACAGCAGATAGCACAACTGCACAATTTGCATGTTGTAATCTTGGAGTAACTCGCTCCACTATATTCTCTGCTTCACGAGCATCAGCGGCCTTGTATTTTGAAAGTGCATCCAAAATGAAAACTTGACCCCACCTGAGTATGGGTTGTATAAAAGGTCATCACAATAACAAATACCAAAACGACACAACCACTAATTGGTAACCAGGCATCCCCTATCAAACAATCTTCATTCCCACCAAAAGAACAAATGAGATTCTTACTATGATTACAATTTGCATACCCTTGAGCAAGAATTGTTGAAAACGCAATAAAAGGCTAGTTTGAAGGATTCTCATCCCTAGTTCTCATTTCCTTCAAATTTGTATATCAAAATGTGCATAAAAGGTTATATGGAGAGGCAAACCCAGACCACGAACACCAAACAAATTGCTTCCCAGAAATAAAATGATTTAACAACAGCATCTGATGCGGAGCGAACTCAATCCTAAATTACTAGTGGTTAAGATATAAGCACATTAAGACGCAGTTACTGGTTCTTAATGGATAAGAGAATATTATGAAGGAATGCACTGATGCATTTTCTATAGCTTGTCATGTCATACATAAATTGTGAACCGAAGGAAAATGTTCTAAATTATTATGAGCAAAAAAGTACATGAATCATATGAAAACTTACTCTGTGCATTCATTGAGAGCAGTGAGGAGCTTCGAGAGAGTATGGCTCGTGAGCTCAAAAACTGGTTTACTACTATTCTCTTGAATCTCTGCAAGAGCTGCCACGGCATTAGCCACAACCATTGGATTGTTGTCAGAAATTAAATCCCTGAGAGAATCCAAGAAGCCCCTATCCTCAACCAACTCAGCATTTATATCATAAAGCTTAGCAACACATATTGCAGCAGTCTTGCGAACATATGGATCGTCATCCTGTCAGTTGCAAAATAAGATAATATGTTAAACCATTTGAGTAATGTTACAAAGCAAGAGGTATGCTGGCATATATTATGAACGATGCTAACACAGTATTCCTATATTTCAACAAGGAAACTAAAACCTAAAGCTCCAACAGTCACACATATAAAATTAACAGTCATCAAAATCAACCTTAAGACACCTCTGCAGGGGATCACAAAGATATTCTGTAATTTTATCAACACGAATGCACCCCATTGTCCGTACAGCCAGAGCACGGATTAAAGGATTTGGATCCTGTGAATCCTGCACATATATTTATAAGTTAAAAGTGAATTACAAATAACAACTTAATAGAAACATGAAGCACGTGGCTGGCTCAAACAAATTTGAAGAAAATGGGTAAGGCAAAAGGTAGACTTAGTGCATTCTAATCAGTAATCATCATCATCATCATCATCATCATAGTTACATCTTATACTCAGACTAATATAGCACTGCTTCTTGTGGGCTGTAACCATACACTAGGAATCTCTAAACCATTCATGAAAAGGACAGTGACTACTAAATATCTGTTACAAATTTGAAGAAGAAAAAGAAGAAATTTTCTTTTTTTACCATTGGCAGAATGTTGACTAGTACAGGAACAAACAACAAATGGCAACATACCAAATCCAACCATTTAACACCAAAACCTATGTATATGGTTATGAAAATAAATAAATATTGACCAAGTTTACCTTAACAAATGTATTCACTGCAAGGATTGCTAGATCTGGCTGGCTCTTGGCATAATTAATTAAATACAAATAAACAAGCTTCTTGAGCTCCAAATTTTCTGTTTGCATGCAGTTCACTACATCCGTGAACAATGAAGAAACATCTTTTCCAACTGTCATGGCAGCAATCACTTTTTTAACAGCATCTTTTCTCTTATCCTGCAAAGCACATTAAATAAGGCCCATTTCAAACTGAAACTGGTAGAAATCTATAGAAATATTATTTCAAATGGGAAGATAAACATATATTAAAGGATTTGTAAAAAAATCAAAGAATACAAATTAGGAACAAAAACATCAATACTTATTATGAGGCAACTTCTAAAGGTTCCATATTGTGTCACTCAAGAAAACATTTCTGCTGAAATCACCTCCAGCTATATATAATCACTATGTAATGCTGGATAAACATAGTACTGATACATTAATGTTCTAATTTAACTTCAGGCATATATGTTTGCGTGTGCACTCACACATATCAATATCAATGTAACAGACTACAAGCTCACACAAACATGGTCACTTTCCCTCTCTTATAAGAACCTACTATTACTTATATCGGCCTTGTGTTGTACAGAGAACTTCTGTAAAGTCAATTTCACAACACGGCACCTCAGTTACTGAATACCATAGCAAATTTCAATAACTAGTCATATCATTGCATCTAAATTCTCCACAATATAGACGGTTAACACAGTAACTGCTATACGACTAGCACAAAAAACTGGAAATTAGCCAGAAGAATCCACAATTCCTCTTCATATGATTACCACGCTGAGGACACAGGCGGTCAAAAACCAGAAATCTACACATCAAAATTCACTCCATTTCTCTACAATTTCTCGGAAAACAAACGGAACACAAGACTCGATCCCGATTATCCAGAAACGCGATAGACACATATCACAATTCGATAACACGAGATCGCACTATAACTTCCTAATTTCAAATCGGCGTGAAGAAAAAACAGTAGATCTGTAACCAGCGCTCCTAAATTGTCGACAAAATAACATAACACGAGCAAGAAAAACTCATCAGAGCTCCAGATCAGACACCAAAAAGCAAATTCATATAGTCGCATCATCGATTACAGAGATCGAGAGAGAGAGAGAGAGAGAGAAACGAGACCTTGTACTGAGAATTGAGCTCCTCCTTGAGCTCGGGGATCTCTCCCTTCTTCGTGGTGGAGAAGTACTTGGAATCGTGACCGCTCATCTCTGACTCTCTGGTTCGCGCGCTACAGACGATGAAGAAGAAGAAGAATCTATGGTGATGATGGCCAATGCGAGACCAGAGACCCGAAAATGTGTGTATGCGCAGAGACCAGCTCTTAAATGGGACTCAATGTGTACTCTGAATCGTCCAGACCGGTTTTGCGAGTCCTGTATTGGGCCTCTTCGTAGTTTGGACCAAGAAGGCCCATCACGTGGATACGAATACTATTGGGCCTCACGGAACCTGATGTATGGGCTTGATACGTATTGGGCCGGCTACACGTGTGGAAAATTATTTTGAAACATTTTGAATATGGATACACCTAAAATCATTTAGATACGTTTGTTTTTTTTAAAGATGAGTGATTCTAATTTGAAAGGATATGGTTGATAAAATCATTTAGATAATTATGTTTTTCAAGAAAGAAAATGCATGATTTTTTTATATATTTTGTGTATGTTTTTTATTCGGGTCTTGTCATTGTCAAGATTCAATTTTGAGAGATGGATTCACCAGAAGAAGCTGATATAGTTGATTCATTATTGCATAGAGTAATTTTTACTTCTCCTTCTTAAGATATCATTTGTGGATTTTAAGTTGTTTACACTGTGGATGTTTATTTATTTATTCGTGCACGATTCACATGTTCCTGTTTTGAATAACAAAATGATTCCGACCCAATGGAATCTTGAATCCCCCGTCATATTAGGATGGGGCTGGGAATAAAAATCCATCCGTGCATGTCTCATTGTCGTCTCTTAAGAAAAAACAAATTTCTTGAATCTAACAGGATTAAGGTATCCTAATTTAATTGGAGCGGTGGGGGGATTTACCCGCCTCATTTTTATCCCTGTTAATTTTTTATACGATTTTCACTGTAGACCCTTTTCTTACCCTCTTTGTTGGTATCTTGGGAGATCAGTTTTCAAGGATTTTGAGATTTTTGCACAAACCTAGAGAAAAAATTCCTAATTATTTACCTTTAGTTTAGCATATGTTTGGGAATTTTAGTTTATATGATTTTATGAAGTTTAATATTTTTCTCAAGCTTATAAAATCCCAACTCAAATGATATTTTGAAATAAATCATGTTCTTAACTTGCGGACTGGATTATACGATATGCCTCTGTTTGGCTATGAATACACATGGGAGAGGGTAGAGGCACAGAGAATTGGGTCGAGGTGCGCCTTGACAGAGCGCTCACAAATCATCAATAGAGGGAGAGGTTGGTGTCAGAGTCAATAGACTCAGGCTGCTCCTCCCAAAGTTGGTGTCAGAGTCTTAGAGCGCATTTGTGCATGGAAGACTAATTAGTGACAACGTTCTTGTGGCATTCGAGATTTTGCACCACATTCGTAGAAAGACTAATGGGCGTTGAGGGCAGATGGCGTTGAAAATCGACAAGACAAAAGCGTATGACAAGATGAAATGGGGGTTCATCCTCAGGATTATGGCAAGGATGGGGTTCAGCACTCTTTGGATCACTCTCATCAATGAGTGTATATCCTCTGTTCGCCTCTCAGTTGTCACCAGTGGGAGGAGTATCTCTTTAGCCGACCCGTCCCGAGGACTCAGGCAAGGCGATCCCCTCTCGCCCTATCTTTTTATTCTCTGTGCAGAGGGTCTTTCGAGACTAATTGAGCAGCAGCAGGTGCGTGGGAGATTTAAGGGTTGTTCGATCTCAAGGGGCGGCCCGCGAGTCTCCCATCTCCTTTTTGCTGATGATTGTTACATTTTCTGTGAAGCATCTGATTATGCAGCCAACTCCCTAGTGGAGATTTTTTATGATTATGGATTTATTTCGGGGCAAAAACTCAACCCCGATAAGTCGGCCATTCTCTTTAGCCCAAACACGACATTGGCGGAAAGGGCGGGGATTGTTAATCGGTTGGGTTTCGTGGAGGATAATGAGCCCTCTTCGTACCTCGGGCTCCCGAATATGATTGGGCAGAAGAGAAGGAAAAGTTTTGGGTTCTTGCTAGATTGGATCAGGGGGCGTATCGGGTCGTGGAATGGAAAGTTCTTTTCGAAGGTAGGGCAGGAGGTTATGATAAAGTGATAAAGGCAGTCTAGCAGGCCTTGCCGATCTACTCGCTGCATGTGTTCCTTTTACTAGATGGTATCTTGGAAAGCATCAAAAAAATGCTTGCCAGGTATTGGTGGTCTGGGTCGCTAAGGAGTAGCGGAATCATTTGGAAGAGATGGGACTCCATGTGCACTCACAAGGAGTCGGGCGGCCTGGGCTTCCTTAGACTTCGCGAGTTCAATGTAGCGTTATTGGGAAAACAGGGGTGGCGATTGTCATCGAACCCTCAGTCTCTTCTCACCCGGCTATTCAAGGCCAGATACTACCCCGGGGTGACTTCCTCTCATCTAGCTTGGGCTCCAACCCCGGCTATGCTTGGCGAAGTCTATTGGCAGGCCAACACCTGGTTCGTATGGGGAGCGGGGTAACGATAGGCCCAGGTTTGGGGTGTGTGACTACCAGTGGGTGGAGGTCTGCCCTATGGTGGGTAGAAGTGTAGCTCAATTAGAAACTCTTAAAGTTGCTAATTTATTTCATCCAGGCACGAGATCTTGGAGCAGGGAGAAGATCGAGGCAGTGTTTGACGACTCGGCCACCACAAATAAAATATTAGCAGTGCCCACTTTCAGTTCTCTAGAAGGTGATGCTTGGTTCTGGAGCATTACTTTGGATGGCAATTATGAAGTTAAGTCTGCTTAGGAGAAACTTCTTTTTGAAGTTGGACTTTGGCTCCCCAACCACCAACAGTCAACTTGGAAGTGTATCTAGTCGTTGTCTCTTCCCCCCTAAAATCATTATGTTCATGTGGAGGTGTTTGTCAGGAACGCTGCCGGTAAGACGAAATCTTGTAGGCCGGGGCGTCGTCCTGGTCACAAGCTGTGTGTTCTGCGGAGAAGATGAGGAGTCGGAGGTCCATATTTTCAGGCGCGACCTATCATCCCCTCTTCTCGTGGAGGCACTTGCGGTTAGGGAAGGAATCATGTGGGCAGTGAATAAGGGACTCGACAGGGTTATCTTCGAAACAGATTGTCAAGCGGTGATCTCTCTTCTCCACCAGCATCACCTCCTCCGATCCCCTGTAGGTTTGATCATCCAGGAGTGTAATTCCATGTTGAGACGTCATGTAAATTATAATATTGTATTTTATAGACGATCAGGTAACTCGGCCGCACATGTAATGGCGGGGTTGGGCCCTGAGGGGTCTGATTTTGGGGTTTGGGACCGGTCATTTTCGGGTTTTCTCACTTGTGTACTACATAATGATCTGAATTAATAATATGGTCAGGTTATGTTTCAAAAAAAAAACTTCTCATAATTTGAACTTATTGGTAAATTTAAGAAGAGCCTTTTGTTTTTACTATATGAGGTAGTTACTCCAAAATTTGGTACCATCTTTAACATTGAGTTAAATATACGAACGTAACAAACCAGATCATATGACGTGGTTGAACCTGTTTCTCAAATATTTTATATATCAATTTAAATTAATCAGTGGATATATTTTGTTTTGATCGTGGGAGTTGCTGATCTATGTTAGCTTATTCGTAACTTCTTATAGAATTTATATGTTAATAATTGATAATACATTGTTTATGCTCATATCTCGCATTTGTATCAGAATGGAAGGTCTCAACTGCGTACACATTCACTTCTTATGGACATCTCTGTATTGCACGTACAATATTATGGCCATATTCGGGTTATTCCTTTTACACCGCAAAGGGCTCGAGCTGAGCTGTCACATTAACGACAAACACGTCCCTGATCATTAATACAGGTGAATAACTTTTTTTTCAGATGACTCGTTTAATATACGAGAAGAGTCTCAATTTTAAAATTAAATAGTTAACCCTATTAATATTTAAATAGTTATTTAAAAAAAATAATAATAAATATTTACAAGTTGGAATCAAGTCTGGCTGATCTCGGGTTGACTTGAAAGTACTTAATAAATTATATATATATATATATGAGATATCAGCTACAAACATAAAAACGTCTCAAGACGTTAAAACTATAGAACATGTAGTGCAATGTTGTAGAACCATGATGGACTCTGACACGTGTCGTGCGTTAAGACAACACGTGTCTCGGATCTGACGGTTTTATATGAATTTTGACATTTTGACGTTTTACATGGGTTTGTAGCCGAGTGTATCCCTTTATCTATATATATATATAGATAGAGGGATACACTCGGCTACAAACCCATGTAAAACGTCAAAATTCATATAGAACGTATATATATACTTTCAACGTATTTTAACTTTGTATGAATATCAAACTGAGGCTCGATTCGGATTTGGAACATTTACAACCCGAGTTTCCAAACTCTTTACTCGTCCTCTCAATCTCGAGTAATCGAGTGTTAGAGCCATGTCAATTTGGAGTGATAATAACATATTCATGTTGTGTTTCTTTTGTGATATAGAAAATGAAAAACAATGCATGGTCTTAGTATCATGGCTGGGAGAAAACGACGTCGTTCTCCCCGAAGGAGCTATTTGCGCAGTTTGCTTGGGCGAGCTAGATTATGATGAGCCCAAACTCAAGATGGACTGTGGCTGCGAAGATGGGCCTTGGCTGGCCCACCTACAATGTATCGTGTATTGGGCCAGCAATAAAAGTGACAACACGTGCGCGTTATGCGAGCAGGCGGTGCAAAACATACACGTCACCAGGATATGGGAATTTGCTTATTTTCGTTACAGCACGTAAGATCAAGTACTCTAATCACATATTTATCATTTTGACGATAAAATAAAAATGAAATAGGTTATTTTATGATATTATTATTATCACTATTTTATTTAGTGAGATAGTCAAAGTAATCTTTGAAATCTGTATACTATATAATAATAAAATAATAAAGAATCAATTATGTACAAATTTGGTCATGAAGTGTTCAAAGTGTCTGAACAGGTGGAACTTTTACGCCGAAGATGGAATGTTAGGGTTCTGGTGGAACTTTTGCGATGAGTGCGGAACTTTTGCAACCCAAAAAAACACCGCGATTCAGCCTTCCTGAACACGTGTCGCGCGCTAGGATAACACGCGCGCAAATTTCTACTGATCTAACGTCTGAGATTGGGTCGGACGATTTGAACGTTTGGGCTGATTTGTACTGGAGTATATCTCTGAAATAATATATTTTGTTTGCAAAAACCAATGTCATATACTGCATTTACATAACAAATATAATATAAGAACGTGGCATATGGCGAAATATATTAGCAAATAATACGGTGGAGGAGTAGATTTAATATTGAGTTAGACATGGTCTGAGCAGCTTGAAGATTACGATGATAATATTGCAATCATTTTATCTTTGTTTCGTATTCCAAAATTGAAGTTTGAAGTGATTTTTTTTCAGTGTTTTGGCCTTGGTTACTGTGGTTGCATACTTCTGCTTACTCGAACTTCTGATAAGTTTTATCACTCTTTCAGTAGAGCTGATTAGGTTTTGGTTTCGAACCATTTTAAAATAAAAATCAAAATTAAATTTGACCTACATAGTTCAGTTTGATTTTAAATTAATCAATTTTTTGTTTGGTTCATTTGGTTTTACTTGAACTAATTTCGATTAATTTTTCGTTGGCCTTACTATACTATGAATTAAATCGGTCAATTCTCAATTCGGTTCAATTCGCAATGTCAATTTTTTTAACATCCAACTTTATTGGCAGTTGTGGGAAATGGGTAATTCTGCCTTATACACGTCTCTCCCTCTTTCTTGTATATTGGGTCATATCACATCCTTCACATTCTCAAACCAAAATATAGGTACGAGAAGGCTGAATTCGTAACATGTAATCAGTATGTGCTCTTGTCTGAATCTGACTTTGGTGTTTATGTTCAGTGAGTAGAAAGTCCTTATGGGTTTATGCACCTAGTCAGTTCGGGCTCGTGGCAGTCTCTTCACTTTTTCTTATTGAAAATGTATATTCTGATCCGTTGTTTATTTAACGTTATGATCTGCTCACTAATTTAAGTAAAAGTTAATTTATACTTATAAGTAGTATAACACCCCCACGTGCATGAATTTAATATCCACTTCAAGGATGTGCCAGATTATGGGATTTTTTGAACTACAAAATATGTGTAGATAGAAGTGTTCATTTTAGACTTGAATCGATTCAAAATAAATAAATAAAACCTCACATATGTACCCGAAAAAATTGAGAATCTCACTAGCGTAGCGTTTCTTTTTGTGATTTTGACCGTTCCTTTTCGACCAATAAATTCAGTTACGTACTAATTAAGCGGGTCATTCATCGAATGTATGACCCTTTGGTGATTTGTCCAACTTATTCGACCCAAAATTCATTTTGGGGTCGCAATGATTATATGTCTTCTCAAATTATATCATAGGTATTTGCAAAAATTCTCATTTTTCTTCAATTAGTATCTTCTTTAGAAAGGAAATAAATAGCAAAATCTTTTCATTTACGATCAATGCAGTCAATATTTCCCTTTTTAGAGGGCAACTGCTCCCATTTCCATTATTTTGTCAGATGTACTAATACCCGACCCTGTCCATATGGAAATCCTAATTAAAGCTTTTCGTTATTGGGTGAAAGACGCCCCTTTTCTACATTTTTTACGGTTCTTTCTCTATCAGGGCTGGAGTTGCAATAGTTTTATTATTTCAAAAGGTCGTAGTTTCGTTTTTTCAACAAAAATTGTAAGTTTGTTCCGTAGATAATAGTTCGACTTTTGTTTTAAATTTGAGATAACCATTAAATTATGGTTTGGTTCCGATTCTCTTAAACCAAGAACTATAATTAATTGTTCAAGAACCGGCCCTATTAAGAGGACATGAGTCACCCTCTTATCCTTCCACATGTCTGATACGGGTAATTGTTCAGTTTTATATTGTAATTGCAAATTTTAAGTTTCGGCCCATAAATCGAGCCAAATTAAAAACTCAATTTCCACCAGTTGGACCTGGGAAACCAAACTGTCAGAACTGATTTTTGATCTCCTGTCACACGGTTCTAGTTATGGTCCTCAAATTCAAGAACCATTACGTCTGACTCGGTTCGGACGTGCTTTTATTTAAATTAATGAATATATTCACTTCTTTTAGATATTGTATTTTAATTAAGTAACTCTGGTTTAATTATGTCTGACGTTATGTAATGTAATGTTTTTGTAGGATCAACGGCTTGACCATCTAGCTCCTCTATATGTCTTGTGTACTGCCTTTGTCGGCTTTGGAGTTACCATGTGTTTGCAATACGGTTCAAATCAACCTCCTGCATTTCATCAAATTCAAAACTTACATCCATGATTCAGAAATTCATTTCTTTGCTTTGCTATTTAGTTTGTTATTACTCCATATTCTCTGTTTTTGGAGGAAAGTGCTTATTTTTTCGAATTACATCATAAATTTTTTATTATAAGGGAGTTTAAAACGCAAACCTCTTTGTTAATAGTGTGAGGCTCAAACTGTTGCGGTGTCCTCTCGGAGACACAACTTATTAAGCTACTTGGCATACAAAATATTATTAATATGTTAATGATTATTATTCATATGTTACTATTCGCTTGACCCTATTCTTGGGTCAATTATTATTATTATTGGGTAAATTGCAAAAGGTGATGGTGAACATTCTTTTTTTTGTATAAAATGGTCACTTTTTTGGTAAATTGTGTGCATTTGGCCAAAACTAACGAAAATATTCTTTAAATAATAAATTTAAACTATAATATTTTTTCAACTCGAGTTCGTTTGGTTTTTATTCTTCTCTCGCATGTCATAGATGTTGTGAACTTTACTTTGTTCAATTACAAAAAATTTCTCGTGCACGCCGTTGGAGTCAAGAAAAAACTCGACAAGCTCGAATGGGTTTTAGTAATGAAGAGTTTGTCCATATTGAAGGAACCATCTGATTCCGTTAGCATCATGAAGGAAGAAGATGCGGTGGAGAAAGTAATGGTACACTCATGTTGGAGAATTGGCTTCGTGCCTTGGTAAGGCCGAAGATGCGGTGGAGAAATTAGGGTTCTTGTAAAATCTGTATAGTAATTGAATCAATGTAAAAAAAATCAATATAATAGAAAACAATTTGGTAGCTCCAAACTATTTTTGTCGCATTTAATTCTAACGGGTTAAATCTAACATAATTTTGAAGTAAAAATATCAAAATATTATCACTATAAGATATCTAAATAATAAAATTATTATATGATAAATGTGAAATGCATATTGTACCCTCACTTGAATAAGAAACAAAACTTATGTTCTAGGGCATATTTGTCTTTTACAAATAAGTAAATAAAACATTTTAAAAAATATAATGTGAAAGGACCCTTTTGCATCCTATTCATCTCTTTTCTATTGCAAAAGCCCTTCGCGGGAGGTGCTGAGAATTGGAGTTAGAGTTCTTTAATCGAATTTTTTGGAAATTGGATTTGAAGAAGACTAAGATTTTCAAATTAATTTTTTTTTCGAGGAGGGTTTAAATCTTGTAGTTGTGGATTTGAATTTAAATTTGGGAAAAATGGGAGCTCGGGTGTCGAAGCCCAAGGATCGAATCAAAGACCAGACTAGTTCGTCGAAGAAAAAGACTCGACAGAGGGGGAGGAGATTCATTAAATGGCGAGTCTCGTCTTGCAGTCTCGATTTGATCGAGACCAGCTTCAGTCTCGCAAGCTCGATGCGAACTTCTTCTTCTTGCTTGTAACGATCGCGCTCTCGACTGCAAGGGCTACACTCTAACCACAATTTTGCCACAAAGCCTAAGAACGAGGTGGAGGGTTGATTCCTTGCGGTTGTCATAGTCTGCTAGAGTCCGGTAATCCTCCCGCGTTGATACAGGGGAATCCCCTCCCTGTCCTAGATCTTGGCTTTAACGTCATTGATCGTGTTAGATCTTGCCACAATCCGCCGGAGCTTGCCATCGAGAACCAAAGTCGGCTCATCAATTTCATTGTGGCAGCCGTAACTAGAGTTTGATGGCGAGAACCGGTTGAGAGGGATGGGGAGAAAAGAGAGTGGAATGGTAGGATTTTGAAATTTTAAAATTGATTTGAGAGCATTTTGGTCTTTTCAACGAAACAAAAAATCAAAATAAATTAGTTTTAAATTTTTTGTTGTAAAAACATATTTACTCATAAGTCAGAAGTCTAATATGTTATTTGATTGAGGGTAAATATGTTATTTTTTATTTAATGATAAAGTACTTGAGAAAACAGAATGTCAGACATTTTGTCTTTTTACATCAAAATTTTGTTAGATTTAACCCCGTTAGAGTTCAGTGCAACAAAAAATTAGTGATGTATATATTTTTGTTTTTAGAATATTAGATGTATATTTTTTCTTGTTAGAAATAGTGATGTGAAAATGAATGATAGTTAATGACAGTGATGTGTAAATTTCTCTGGTTTATATCATTTATCTTTAATTAATGATTTTTTTAGGAACTATTTTTAATTAATGATGTTATTAGTATGAAATTTTGCCCTCCTCACACTAATTTATGGATCTGCCTCTACCTGACCACTCGATCAAGTCAACAGTGATAAACATGCCGTTGATTTCTAAATGTAGTGGGTTATGGAAGTAGATGTCTAAGTCCAACACTACATGTTTGTTGCCTCATTTAATAGCACATTTATACATAAACCAACGTCTACTCTTTGTTGCATCTCAAGTGTAATGGTTCAGTTTTAGATAACGAGCCGCTCGAACTCGGCTCGTTAAATATTCGATTCAGATTTGTTATAATCGAGCTCGAA